>CM038607.1:6989504-7109657 GCA_021533255.1 Ceriops tagal
GTGCGTGCGGATAGTAGTAACAGTGTATGTGGACAATAGTAGCTGTTTATATGAACAGTAGGAGTAGTACGTGTAAAGTGCGTGCGGACAATAGTAGCAGTGCGTTCAAATAACATTAATAGTGTACACAAATAGCATTAGCAGCACATATAGACAACATTAGCAATGTGCACAGACAACAGTGGCACCACGCGAGGACAACAAAAGCACCGCATATGAACAACAAGGGTAGCGTGTGTAGATTGCAATAGCAACGCGTACGGACAGCATTAGCATTGTGTTTAGGCAGCACTGACAGCGGGTGAGACAACACCGGTAGCGAAGGAAGGAGAAGATCCATATTCTGCTTTAGCAGTTTGTACACATTGAGTGATCGTTCTCTAGGAAAGGTTGTACCATAAACTCTTGATAAATTCGTTGAAAAATAAGGTGGGATACCCTTGGAGTGATCGTGAGATTGTTGTAAGTGGTTAAGGAGTAGTCCTTCTATAAATGGTAAAGGAGTGATCCTTCCACAACATTATTGTATCCCTTAATAACAAGAGTGGATTGTGTGATTAAGGAGGGATCCTATCACATTGTGGACGTAGTTCACACATTGTGGGTGAACCACGTAAAAATTGTTATGTATTCTTAAGTACTTGTGCATTGATTTTTTAGTCGTACGGTCATGCTTACATAAAGGAGAAAAACAAAAATTGGATCATCGGCTTTAATAAGTCATAGAGGTTAAATTTGGATCGATTTGTAAAAAGCGCATATCTCACACTGATTCACCCCCCCTTTTAGTGTGAGACCTAAAACAGTCCTCATCACTTAAGCCTTAAAAAACAATTCCAGGTTCATTTTCTTTTTGGCTAAAAGATCTAATGTTGACATGCAACATCCATTTTATAGCTTGTAGGATGACGACTTTACTTTTTTTTAATGCTTACACATTTATTAATGAAATCAGTAAGTGCCTAACCTTCTATTGCTTTCTTAGGTTGGAATTGAATGGTTAACTCACTTAATTTCATAAACCATTGAAGCAGCATTCATACAAATATCTAATTTTTGTAGGATTAATCTTAATGGTTAGTTTTTCAAGACTATTATCTTGAGTTTTGAAAAATAATTTGAGTTTTCTTGTTGAAGTTATCAAGGCAAATGCCACCTTATTTATCTTGAGATGTCCTAGCTTAATGTTTAAAGGATTTTGTTCATGTAATACATTAGTCTCTAAATATACCCTTTTTCCTTAACAAAACCAAGTTGATAGTTAAGTTACTCACCATAAAATAAAGGAACACCTCTTCTTTTGGGACTAGCTTACTAAATAGTGGCAATAAAGCTAAATACCTCTTTAATTTATCAAAGGCTTTTTTGTAGTCCTCTATCCATACAAAGTTTTTGCCTTCTTCAAGACTATGAAAAATTATCATTGTTTACCTCCAAACCTTGAGATGAACTTATTGAGATAGGCTAGCATGTCGATTAGGACTTACACATCCTTAATGCTCTTTGGGGATAAAAAAGTCTATATTAGTTTAATTAATTTTAGGTTGGTTTTTGGATATAAAAAATATGAAAAACTTGCCAAATTGCACTCTAAAAGCACATTTTGTCTTGTTCAACTTCATATTGTACTAGTTTAATGTATTGAAGGTTTCTTAGAGATCAATTATGTGAACAAAAAGTGCCCTACTTTTGACTAAAATATCTTTGACACATATTTCAATGTTTTGCCCAACTTGTGATTTGAACATTTTGTTGACTAAGAGCCAATATATAGTCTCTGTGTTCTTTAGCATGAGAAGCATTACCTTATTATAATACAAACTCTTTTAGTGACAAAAGATGTCTTTCCTTAGTTAGGTTTATACATGGGAATCTATTTATATCTTAAGAATGCATCCATTATGGCGAGCAATTTATGTCTTAAAGTGCCATTAACCAACTAATCAATGTGAGGTAATGTATAATTATCTATGGGTCATGCTTTCTTTTGACTTGTGAAGTCAACACACATCTTACACTTCTTATTGTGTTTTTTGACCATCACAATATTACCTAGCCAATTTAAATAGATAACTTCCTTGATGAAATCAACATAGAGGAGTTTGTCAACCTTTTCCTCAATTGCTACTTGTCTTTCTAATGTAAAATTTTTTCATTTTCTTCATTGGTTGGTGAGTTAAATTGATGCTAAGTTTATGAGCCATGACTTTAGGATCTATTCTAGGCATGTCTATTGGAAGCCATGTAAAAAATTATTGTATGACTTTTTAAAAAGACAATAATTTTTCTTTATTAGTTATGCTTTAGTTGTTCTCTTATGTACACTATGTTTTAGGGTTCCTTTAGGGTAAAGGGTTCTAAATTTAGTCTTTTGCTAGTATCTCTCTTTCTTTGAGCTTCTATCTATAATCCAAACTAGCAATGTCAATGCCAATTTACTTATCTTTCCCTTTTATCTATGAGCCGTAAAAGTTCACAAGCTTCCTTTGGTTTGTTTTGATTTTCTTGATTCTAATTGGAATGGGAAATTTCATTTTCAAGTACTTAATAGACAAAATAACACCAACTTTTTAGGATTGTCTTTGCTAAAAATGCATTGTAAAAAGTCAAGGTCTTGATACCAAAAACTCAAAGCTTGCCTTTATTGAATAAGGTAAGTTTCATTGAGTGAGTAGATGCTTGATTGAACTTTAGGAATGATGGGCTTCCTAAAGAAATCATAAAACAAAAAGTTAACAAGTTTTAGCATTTTTGTTAAGGGTCTCATCTTTGTGAAAGCATCAAAATATAAGACATTAATTAAGCTACTAGTGTCTTCCAAAACTCATTGAATATCAAAGTTATCCACAATAGCATTAATTACAAATGGAATATTAAGGGGGTATTCCACCCCATCCAAGTCATCATTTATGAAAGTAATTGAGATATTTATCTTGTGAGGTCTTTTGCCCTACAAATTTAATATTCTTCTTGCAAATGATTTTCATGCTATAGAGCTTATCCTAATTAAGGTTCTTTTAACAATCATGTTGATCATACCCTTGCTAGCAAACTAAAAGTTGATTGACATCCTTCAACTTGCTATCCAAAAAGGCATCTTATTTATAGGTTTGGTTTTATTGCGTAAGGCTCTCTCTTGAGTTTTGTATTGTTCTTTTTTCCAAGCATACTTTAGCAACAACTTGTGACTAATGAGTTCCTTAATGCCATTCTTTAACCTTTTAAATTCATTTGTGGTGTGCCTATGGTTATTATGGAATTAAAAAAATTTGGTAAGATTATGCTTCCTTCATTGGGACTTAATGTGGGGTGGTCACTTTATCACATCCTTCTTTTTGAATTCCATAAGGATGTTTAACATAGAGGTCATTAAATAAGTGCAATTGTTGTATCAAGATTCTAGGCTAGCATTCCTTATGCTATAAGGTGGAATTTTAGTTTTTTGTTTTTTTAAATTTTTTAGCTTTTTGTTATATCTATCCTAGACCATCATTTCTCTTTAATGGTCATTAGCATCATTTTTGGCTTTAAGGGCATCTTTAGCTAGGATAAATCTTTCTACTTATTATATGACTTTCCTAAGGTCTACTGAGGGCCTTTTATCCAAGGAGAAGGGAAAGGGTGACTTCCTTAGGCCATAACAAATGTGGACAACATGAAGTCATCCTTTAAGCCATAGATAACTAATGTTTTCATGTTGAAATGAGCCCTAAAGTCTCATAATGACTCATTCCTTTGTTGCAAAAAACTGATTAGAGTCATAAGGGCCTTCTTACACCTTTTGCTTGTAATGAAATAGGTACAAAATTGCTTGCTAATTTGCTCTGAGTTTAAAACAGAACATAGGGGAGGTTCTGCATACCACTTATAATTTTTTTTCTTTCAAAATCCCTATAAAGGCTTTACATATTTAACATATGATGCTTTATATAGATACATCAGAGTTTAGACTCAATTCTAATGATCCATTAGGTTTATGGTTCCATCATAGGTTTTTAAGTTAGACATCTTGAATTTCTTTTAGACAAGTGCGCCTTGGATGTCTTTTGACATATATGTCTCAAAACAATCAAGAGCAATTTAAGTCTTCCTTTTGGCATTTTATAGCAAAGTTACTTCGTCACCTTGTCATTTCTAGTAAAGAGCTCCTATTGATTTTCCCCTTAGGGTTGTTAGGTATGTGGCAAGTGGCTAAAAAGGGGTCCTTAAGTCTATCATTTTTATAGGTAGCTAAAGAGTGATCACAAGACTCTTAAGGTGGTGAGAATAAGAACCTCTAGGTTGCCATATGCTTTAGGAAGATGATAATTGCTTCCCTTATAGCTTTAACTAGATTGGTACCACCACACCTATTAACCTTAAGAGCCTACTTATGACCCTCTCTTGAGGTTGCTATGGCAATTATTGCAAGTTGTCACCTCCTTTCCATTGGGATGGGCTTCCAAAGCTCAAGGTTGCATCCCTTTTTAAACTCGTAACAAGGCTACAACAATTGCAGTAAAAGTCTAGACTTGGTCATGCATTGTCTAGAATTGATTAGTAAAGGTCAAGACTTGGCTACTAATGGTAGAGCTAAAAGTAACAAATATATAGGCCACTTTAAGGTCTTATTTATTAAGTTAGATCATTTACCATGGTTTTGGTTTATATGTTTTGCAGGTTTTATGAAAAAGAAAATAGATATTTTCAAGGAAATGGAAGAAATATACAACATGTCGTCCCTATATATGGCACCAAATAGTGAAGAATTTTTCAATTAAGAGGCTAGAGTTAAAGCCTAATGTCAGCACTCTAATGTTTGCTTCAGTAAAAACTAAGAGAGACAAGGTAGGGATATAGAAAGAAGAAGATGTGATTTCATTGTTTGCCTTAAGGTGAAGAGGCAAGGAGTATTATGACCTTTAAAGAGTTCTTATTAGGTGATAAAGAGGATACGAGCCAAGTTAACCTACCAACCAAATACCATTGGCAAGTAGTCTTGGCATGCTTTTTCTGACATGTACTAATGGCAATAGAGGTAGTAGAGCGGTGCTTGGTTAGTTTTACATTACAGGCATTAGGGTGTCTATCCCTTATACAAATGGGAAGTGTCACTAATAATGACATAGGTTTTGTTAGTTAGAGCATGATTACTTGGCAAGGGGTTATTAAGACAAGCTCTTTGAGAGAACTCTATGGCAAATTGCCCAAGTTTTTTAAGGATACCAAGCTGTCAAATTGTTATAAGATTGGACATTAGGAAGACATGGACTTAGAGCTCTAGGTGATGATATCCTTATCATGGGGTAATCTAATTTACATGTCTGTTAATAATGGCTTGGTTGTAGTAAGTAATTAAGTAGCATATTAATTGTTGAAGCTTGAAGTTCCAGAGAGTAAAATCATATCTTTATACTATGATTAATATGTATATAATATCCATTTTTGGGATATTTATTTGTGAAGTGGCATATCTCAACTAGACATTTAGCAAATTTTGAAGTCTTTTTGCTGTAGTTAGTTTAGATACAATTTAATTGTTAATAATGATGATAATTAATAAAAATGACTTCAAAAATTTAAAAGTCTTTCTAAGATTTATAGAGAAGAGAAAAATAAACTCAAGTAAATAATAATCATAATAGTAAAAAAATTCTTGACTATATGGAAATTTATTGTAATGATATTTATATCGATACAAAGAACTTATATGAAATTATGATTCCCATCAAAAAATTGTGCACACTAGCCATAATTATTATAATCAATTATTTTTTCCATAATCATAAGGATTTTTTTATTACAATATTTCTAATCATCAAGGATTAAGTTTTTTAATATGTTGTGTGTGTGTGTGTATAACATTCCTTATCATTATACTACATCATTAGTTATTTTTATTCATTAATTTAGACTAAATATAAATTTGAAAATGCCTAAAATTTCTGTTTTTAATCTGTCTTAGCTTTTAAACACCAAAAAAGAGTGAATCATTACTAGCGAGTTCGTATCAATGTATAAAAGGAAAAACTACAGATCAACTTATTTATAAAGAGAGAAGAAAAAGAGATGCAACTTAAAACCAAGATTTGTGCCAAAAAAGCGGGGGCAAAATAATGACAAAAATTATTACTTTCAATTTTAGTTTATTAAAAATGATTGATTCAACCAATCACTTTAAGACATGTTTAAAAAATGTAACTTAGGAAATTAACAGTTGATTAACGTAGATGCAACTTAATAAAAATAACTTAGTAAATTAATCTCCTAAAAGCATTTTAAACAATGTTTTATTTATATGTTAAAATTAAGTTCATGCTTCACAAGATTGTGCTACTTGGATTATAGTGAAAAACATAAGAATTAATTTAATTTGTTTAAAAAAGTTTAAATATCCATAAGTACCGCATAAAAAGGTTCAAAATAAATTGCATGAAGAAGAAACTATTTTGTGTAGATATGGGATTGGTACAAGTCCAACAAGATTCTTTTTTTTTTTTTTTTAAATCTATCATCCTCATGGATAATATTTTCATTACAAAAGCTTGTAATACACGAAATGCACACGATAGCATGAATAGAAAGCAAATTATCCGTCATTCGTGTATGAAAATAAGTAACATTTTTCCCTATGCCGCTATTTGTATACCCAAGGATAACATATCATTTAATTCTCACGAGTATGAATGATTATTTTCATATTAGAAATAAATGTGCGTAAATTTTGTTTTTATCTTATATTATTCTTGTCAAAAATTTCAAAATCATAATTAGTCTTTTAACAAAAATGTAATTTTAAAATTTTAATTGAAGTATTTATATAAGAATATTAACAAATTAGAATTACAGACATGCACACACACATATAAATTTTTAAAGTCTATAGGAATTAAATTTATAAGACTATATATTTCTTTTTCCATTGATAATCTTAATAAGAAAATAGAATCATAACAAAAAATTATAATTATTTTATTAAACAAAAAAAGAAAATGAGTTCACTTTTAATAAATGACTTAGGATTTTTATTGATAGTTAAAGGAAAACGTTAATATGAGTATTCCTATAATCCAAATAATAATTTAGTCAACCAATCCTATCAAGGGACTTAAAAGGATCAAGAAAGTTAGTAAAATTAGTTTTCTAAATAGGAATCTCATGATAATTTAGTCTATCAATCACTTTTGGCCGTTGAGAAGAATCAAGGTATCAAAGATAGTTTTCTTTTTGGCTGGTTTAACTTTACCTAACCTTCATCGTACGATTGTGTTCGATTCCTAGTCAGTAATATGACGGTTGGCTACAAGGCAAGACAGAAAGGGGCCATTAGCGACAGATGCCTCTTTGCTCTGGTTCTCTTTCTCCCCCACCTTTTTTTTTTCTTCTTTTTCTTTTTTAAATATATATATATGGAAAAATTGAAAATTGGGGGCCTATGGGGGTGGGGGGTGGGTTGGGGGCGCCTCCATTGGCTAATATTAATTTATTAAATTGTGACTTATATAATATAAATAATTTTATTTTTTTTATAAATTTTATGTTTTTTTTAAATTAAAATTTAAGTACCTGAAAATTTTTAAACATTAAAATATTGTATAACCTATGTATCCATCAAATCCCTACTACACTTTGTGGAATCCTCGACTAGGTGGCTTTTGTATTCATTAGATTTTCCTTTTCCCATAATTTAGGTGGCCAGCTAGGCCATATACTTATAATGTTCAAGGAAGTTGACTGCAGTTTGAGTTGTTGATCGAAGAATTACTAAAATACTTGGCCTCATATACGAGAGATTAATTTAACTAAAAGTGCAGTTCTATGGTCATTTGGTATTTAAATTTCTACCTTGGAGGAGGTGTCGTCCCCAATTCTTTTTATTGTTATTTGGACAAATGTCGACATGAAATAATTCTGAGCTCATGGCATGTAATGGTGTGGATCAAAGGGCTCCTAAAATATTCTCTGCGCTCACTGAAGCCAGAGGGGAAAAATATGCGACATTGAAAGGGCATCAATGTCGTCAAATTGGGCACGAATTCAACCAAATCTATCGTAGGAAAACTATGGGTCGAAAGGGGGGTGCAATTGTTTTATTTGATTAAATAATAGTACAAATTTTCGTTGCTGCGTTGGATGACCTAGGGTTCACCAAAAGAGCTCCTATATATAATATAATATTATTCTCCTGCACCAAACCTGTAGGGGACTGAGAAAAGTTCTGAAAAGTTTCCCCTTTTTTCTTTTTTCTTTTTTTTTTTTTGAAAAAACAATTACCCAATGCCTATTATTACATCTATATAATAACAGGATATGCTTAACGACCCAACCCAAAAAAGACCCACTGGTCCATCCGAATAAGACCAAAATCAGCACCCACTTAAGTCAATGATGATGGTCCGACCTACAAAAACCCAACTTGAAAGCTTCTTATTCGTGATTATCCTGTTCTCATCCCACATAAAATAGAAACACAAAAAGGAGAAAAAGGAAAATAAACCTTAGTGCCCAGAATTTTTAATATCATGACAGCCCATCATGTTAATAATAAACATTTTTTAGTGGAGCCCTAGACAGGATTTGTGGGACCCGAAATCAATACCTATTGCAAACTTTGAGGCCAATACATGCACATATCTTGAGTCTCGTAAAAAATATAGATAAAAAAGAATAGCGAAAAGACAATGGAGGCTCCAACCCATACGAGTCTGCTCCAAAACCAAATCATAATTGTCCCCTTATGCTTCAAACCCATGTCGCTGTTTCCCACTTTTAAAACTACACTTTGAGTGCAGAAACATAAGCTTTTGCAACTGTTTTGGAGAGAAAAAAAAAAAAGGTGGGCCGGGGGGGGTTCCCAAATTCTTTCTGACTCTCTTTTTTTGTTACACATGCATGCTTTCCCACTAATGGATGATTTTTACCAGAGTCGCTCGAGAGTTGGAATGATAAAATATATATATATATATATATATATATATATATATTTTTTTTTTTTTCTTCTTTCTTTCACTTCTCGTTTTAAGAATAAGAGAATTGTTGCTGCACATGAACAACATCTTTATGCACTACAGAATTTTAGATCAGGTTGATTAAGCAAGTTTTGATATATAATTGCATGAAGAGAGAAATAAATGTTGATGCAAAATAAAGGTATAATAAAAAATAAAAGAGATTATTTCAAGTTGAAAGTCTGGTATTACCTTTTTTAAAACAAATTTTACTTTCACCAATATGCAATAGAAGTTTATACAAATTTTCTGACAGAATAAAATGAGATATAGTTGACTATAAATTGCACTACTAAAATTAACTCCTTAAAAAGTTAGTATATTTTTAGAATTACTCTCTAATTTGTTTATAATATTTCTACAACAATATTATAGATAATAGGATTTTTGATAAAATAATAAAAGATTAAGAGAAAAAGAAAGAAATTTTTCATGCTAGAAAAAGTAGCGAAACCTTAGTATTTATAGAAGTAGTAATGACTCTTAATTAAAAGTTATCTTGGTTTAGTAGTTAAACACATAACCATTTAATGGTCATGAGTTCAAATTTTAAGGGACATAACTTTTTTTTTTCTCTTTTTTTTTATCATTTAGTATAAAATGATATATAAAACAGTTACCTAATAAATTTTAGGAGACTGTCATTTGGTCTAACGGTCATAAGCTTGAAGTTATATCCTAAAATTATGACACAATAAATAACTATTTAGGATAGTTAGACTAGCAGTTGTGTGGTTATATTCTTTATATTAAGGAAGAAATGGAATGTCGTGCCTTTTAGGATTTGAACCTTCAATAATTCTGATAGTCATTTGTATAAATAAAAATGTTTTACAAATTAAATTTTCACATAGTTAAAAATACATTATAACAAATTTGAATAATATACTAAACACATCTTAAATTAACTATTCTTATTGACAAATTGTAAAACTAGTTCACATAAATGACTGTATACAATTATACTTCTTTTTTTAAATAATTGACACATTAAAAGCCATTGTGTCAATATGCTTTTCATATATGTTTTCAAATCAAGTCCTTTAACTTGTTAGAATCACACAAACATTCCATATTTATATAGGTAGACTAGGACCCTAGCTGTAAAGCACCCTTTCAAGTCTGTTAAGAGTTTTATAAACTCATCCTCCTAATTTACTACGAGAACCAAGTACTATATAATCTTAGAATGAAAATAAAATTTATTATAGTATTTCAATCACACTGATGATGTACTTTGATTCATTGAACTCAAGATTTGACATCGCATCAAATGTTGAGTTAAGTTTCCATCATTACTGATATGTATTTATAGGCTTAAGACCCATCTCTCTTGATGTCTTATTCACCATATCTCATGTTAATCCTTTTGTCAAATGATCAACTTGATCTCACAAAACCAATTGTGATTACTCCGTTTGTAATCAAGTTTCTCACATAGTTGTGCCTCAGTCTAATGTGTCTAAACTTACCATTATATACTTGACTATATACTCTTGCTAGAGTTGCGACACTATCACAGTGTATACTAATGGGTGCAATTGGCTTTTCCCACAAAGGAATATCATAAAGTAAATTCCTTAACCAATTTGCTTTTTTACTTATTGGAGCTCATACTATAAATTCTGCAAACATTGTTAAATATGTTATGTAAGTTTCTTTCTTAGAACCTTAAGAAATTGCACCCCACTAAGCATAAAGATCCATCCATTAGTTGAAGTATGATTTTCTTTATCACTAATCCAACTAGCATTTAAATATCCTTCTAAAATAAAAGGGTAACCAATATAACTTATGACATACTTTATTGTTTTCTTTAGGTACTTTAAGATTTTGCTTACTCTATATCAATGCATATCACTTGCATTACTTATATACCTACTCATTTTGTCAATTGCATAGGCTATGTCTAGCCTTGTACTTATCATTGCGTACATTAGACATTCTATTACCTTCGCATATTCTAGTTGACATATTAGACTTCCAACAGTTTTAGTAAAATTCATGTTGGGATCAAGTAGGGCAAAGGCTAGAATACAATTAAAATGATTAAACTTACTAAGGACTTTTCCAATGTAATATGATTGATATAGCGTTATGCTTTTCTGATCTCATAAGATTTTGATTTTAAGGATGTCATTTACCTCATCCATGTCTTTCATATCAAAGTTACTTGACAAAAATATTTTAATAACTTTAATTTATTCTAAGTTAATTTCAAAAATTAACATGTCATCCACATATAAATAGATAACAACACCTTTTCCTTTTTTTAACTTGTTATAAACATATTTATTTGATTCATTAATCTTGAATCCCTTAGTAAGTACTAGTTGATCAAATTTTTTGTGTCATTACTTAGGTGCTTGTTTTTAGTCCATATAAGGACTTAACTAATTTATACACTTTTTTCTTTGTTAGATCATAAACCTTTAATAACAAATTCACATTGTAACTCAATTTTAGATTTATATATTTAAAATCTTTCAAGAACTTTATTTTTAGTATACAGTAAATAAATATGGTAGAATCTAGAGTAATCATCAATGAATGTTACAAAATATCTCTTTCCTTTTAGTGTTGAGGTATTATACAAATCACTTATATCACTATGAATTAATTCTAACTTACTTGAAAATCTTTGAATGCTTGGAAATGTACTTTTAGTTATTTTTGTTAACATATAGATTGTGCATTTATCTTCAGATATATCAAAATATGACAATAATTTTAATTTAACAATGTCTTGTAATCTTCTAAAATTTATATGACCTAATTTATTATGCTATAAAGAAGAATGCTCAACAGTGTAAGTAGAAATATTATTATTATTGATATTGACTTTGAAAATTTTATCACATAAGTAAGTTTTTCCCACAAATACACCTCTTTTTGAGAGGACAAAGTTATTTGCTTTAAATATAAGTTTAAACCCATATTTGTTCAAGATACTACCTAAAACCAGATTTTTTTCTAACTTATGGAATATAAAATACATTTGTAAGAGTAATAACTCTCCCAGAAGTGAATTGTAATTTTACTTCTTTAATTCCTATAATTGAAACTATAGTATCATTTTTCATGTATATGACAATACCATCAATTATTGGTTTTAATTCTTTGAAAAGATTTTTGTTTTTGCAAACATATTGGGTAGCCCTAGAATCAATCCACCAAGCATTGTTATCTTCCACTAAGTTGATCTTTATGATTATAGTAACCAATTTCTCATTTGTTACTCTAGTAAAAGTTTAGCTTCTCTTTTTCTTTTTCTTTTTGAAAAGTTTACACTTAAAATTATAGTGTCATTTCCTTTGATAGAAATGACATTTGCTATTTTTCTTCTGCCTTTTATGTTGTCGTTTTGTCATAATTAGATTGATTTTTTCTTTTATTAGAGAACTTGCTTTATTGTTTATCTTCAATTACATGCACTTTTAAAAAATGAAAGATTTGTTTTCTTCTTGCATGTTGAACTCCTCTTCTACATGAAGATTATTAACAAGTTTTTTAAAAGAAATATCCTCTACTTTGTGCTTTAGACTTCTCTTGAAATCTTTCCATAGAGGAGGCAATTTTGTTTATTATTGAATTCATAATAATAATTTCTTCCATATACATCTTGTGTTGTGAAAAGTGATTAAGTGTTTGCTTAATTTCAATAAATTATTTCATTATTAGTCAGTTATTAACCATCTTATAATTTATTGAATTTAGAGACAAAAAATTTCTTACTTGTTACATCTTCTTGCATGTATTTTGTCTTTAATTTCTCTTAAAATTCCTTTATAGTTTGACAAGTGTAATAAATGTTAAACAATGAGTTGCTCATTATGTTGAGAATGTGTCCTTTACAATGTCTTCATATATCTCCCATTTTTATCCCTTCTTAATATCAGCAATAGTCTCATTTTTTGACTTTTTTAATCTTGTAGTATTTAAAACATAAGGCACTTGTAATGATACTAATAGAAAATAAACGCTCTTTTGCTAGTGTATGAAGTTTTCTCCATTGAACCTTTCTAATTTCTTGAAATTAGAAACTAACTCTTTCAATGTTCTAGTCATAGTATGAGATAATTTTAGCTTAAAATTATTGATGCAAAATAGGGCTACACTAAAAATTGAAAGAGATTGCTTCAAGTTGTGTGTGTGATGTCACTTTTCTAAAGGCAAAATTTGTCTCCACCAATATGTAGCGAAGGTTTATGCAAATTCTCTTATAAGATAAAATGAATGACACTTGATTACAGGTTACATTATTAAAATTTAGTTCTCAAGAAGTTGGTATATTTTCAAAATTGCTCTTTAATTTGACTATAATATTTCTACAACTATATTATATACAATAAGATCTTTGATAGAATAATGTAAGATTAAGAGAAAAAAAGAGAAAATTTTCATGCCAAAAAAAGTGGCCTACCTTTGGTAGTTATAAAAATAGTAACGACTTTTAATAAAAAGTCACTTTGGTCTAGTAGTTAAACACATGAACATTAATGGTCATTATTTTGAATTTTAAGGGATACAACTTTTCTCTTATTTTTTGTTATTTATTGTAAAATGACATATAAGATACTTATTTAATAACTTTTAAATAATTACCCTTTGGTCTAGTGGTTATAATCTTTAGGTTATATCTTAAAAATCATGGGTATAAAACCCACCAAACATCATTTTCAATTATTTATTAGGTTTTAATTCAAATCTTAGGAAGCATAACTTTCTATTTCTTTCTTTTATTTTGAAAATCCAATAATAAATGGGAATGCATTCTTATTTTGAATCTTCTAATCAAAGAAATTAGTTGCAACTTGCAAGTATGATCCCTTAGCAATTTGCAAAACCCTTTACATCTTAATGAAGAAAATGCATTTTTAACTGACCTAAAGAAGAAATTTGCTTTATGGAAAAATGGAGATAGGGAAAAGATAAATGATATGATTATGGAAAATGATAATGTGTTAAATATTAATATAGTTATAAAAGCAAGTCATTAGCCATTCAAATATTAATCAACTAATTATATAGAAAAATAGAGAAAAAGAAAATGTAAATGATATGATTATGAAAAATGATAATGTGTTAAACATTAATATAGTTATAAAAAGCAAGTCATTAGCCATTCAAGTATTGATTAACTAATTATAAAATCAAGTTGTTAAATTTGCTTAGTTTAATAGAAAAATAATAGTCATATGCTGTAGATAAATGGGTAGTTCCTTACTCATGAATTAAGTCTCCTCTCCATTAATTATGAGTCATGAATTTTCATTTTATAAGTGTTCAACAATTCATGATGTTGGGTTGAAGAGGAAAATATGAATGAAAGGAGAGGAACGTAATTGGAAAAAAAAAGTTCTATTATAATTTGGGTTATGACAATTTTATAGGGCTATATGTGCCTTTCTATAATAACAACAATTAGAAAATTATTTTTTGGTGCAAGACACAAGGATAATAGTCTCATAAGTTTGAAGAAGAAAGAAAAGATCCACATAGAGGCCTTAAAAGAGAGATGCTTTCTTTTTATTTTTTTTTAATAATGCAATGTATAACAAAATAAAGGTAACAAATTCAAGGAGATAGAGAACACAAAAATTCTTTAACAATTACTTATGAATTAAAAAAAATGGACTTGTATTCAGCAAGGCCAATTTTTTGGTATTTTCATTAAGATGTATAACATAAAATTTCTAAATAGTTATTAAATTGGTAAAAGAACCTTTAAATATCCCTATATGCTGTGGCATCATACTAGTTATTAATATATTTTTTATATATTTTGGTCTAAATATAAAATTATTTAAAATTTTTAATCATAAAAAAGCATAATTTATTTTTATTTTTATTTTTTTGCCAAATCTAGCATGATATCTTTTCACAAATATCTAATAAATTTTTGGATTCATTTCAAATTCAACATGACATTAATAGAGTTGAATAAAAATCATTATCCCATTTGTGTTGCACCTCAATGTAACATTAAAGACTATATAAGGAAGTCATGTCTTGTTTAAAAACTAACTTAAAATTGGAAAAAAAAAATCTTCATCATCTTCCATAAGGAAAGGGAATGATTTCCCAAACTGAAGAGAGATTTGCTTAAACTCATTTCTTAATTTAAGGAATGGTGATGATAAACTAATAATTTCTAATTTTAAAGGAAAAGAGAGAAAATACAATAAATAAGGAAAAAGTTTTAAAAAGAAAATAAAAGCTATAGGATTGAAAATTTAAAATTTAAAGTGTAGTAAAAATTGATAACAAAGAAGTGAGAGGTGTCATGCGATTAGGTTCTAAGGAGAAAAAAATTATATGATACACTTGTGTGACAACATTAGGGTTTTTGTTGGATTGGGCTTATAGAAAAGAGCTTTAAACAAAAATGAAATAATGCAAAAGATGCAATGTTAGGGCTTTATAAAGGATAAAGAAGGCAATGAGTGCATAAGTGTGCATGTGGGAAGGGAGGTTAATACTTTAAGAAAGGGAGACAGAGGCAATTATCAATATGTAACTCTAAGCCTAATGTTCGTTATTCATAATCTAATTTTGTTTTAAATTTTGATTTTGTTTAGTTCTTTTAATTTTGTTTTTAAATTCCTATGTAATTCATTGCTAAAATAATTATCTAGCTATTTCTTTAGATTTTTGTTAATTTATACTTGTAGCTTTTTTTAGCATTCTTAAAATATGCCCAATCCTTTTACCTATTACATTTGATGACTTTTTGAAAAAAGATAGATCCCATTGTGATTAGGTAGGGATGAACTCAATTTATTGCTTTAACACTAGCAATTTAGAATTTGTTTTGAGTAACAATTGAATTTTATTATTATAGTTAACAAATCAACAATTGCAAAACCTATTATGAAAAAACATATTTGATTGTTTAGTAATTATTTATAGCATTTTGAAATAAAAATGAAAAATTTCTAACCAATAGAAAATAATCATAAAAGTACCTTTGTTATGTAGTTAAATTGTCATTATTTTATGTAATAATAAAGATTATTATCTTAAAAAATTATTAAATTGTGGTATGCTTCTTATGTTTTCTATTGCACCAAACTACTACATTTTTTAAATGCAATTTTAAACTATGGTGCATTTCTATCGAATGTAAATTTTATAATTTACCTAACATATACAAAATTACATGTGACTTAAAATGCAGGATTCCAAATTGCAACTATAATCCAAATACAACCTTACTAGCTTTTATTGCCATTGAGATGCTCTTTTGATTAATTTTGTTGTCTTCACCTTGCAATTGCATTACACATCTATTTAGCTCTCAATATGACCATGTTTTTACGTAGGTTGACAAGAAACTAATTGTCAAACTAAAAGCATTCTCTCAAATAGCTTTAATTATTCTAATCATTTCTAACGTGGTTATCATTATAAATCTTTTTAATTATTGGAAAATCATAAAAAGGAAAAAGAATATTTTGAGTAACCTACCTATTGTAAATATGCACATAGTTATCCATTAGAAAAAAATGAAAAGGAAACAAAAGATTTGGATTTACTAACTTATGTAAAACTAGTGATCTTAATGTAATATTAAATAACCTAAGGTATCATGATTCAATAGTAGGATAAATCAATAGAAATATTAAATTGTTTTTCTATAATACATTAATTGATTCGATTATCCTTATTTTTGACAAACCATTACATCCCTTTTATAATTATCAAGTGATTAAGAGATCCAAAGTTGACTTTAAGCCTCCTTGAGTCGAACCCCAAAAATCCCCTAAATGAGCTTGTGTTAGGCCTCTAGGCCTCAAATGATTGAGAACTCTCCCCTCAAATCTATGTTACTAGGCTAGGGGCCTAAATCCTACCTATGGGATGTTAACCCCTTATTTATCATATCATTCACATAATTCACTCATTACAAACCCCTAACAAGTATAAATAGGCTAAGCCTTTGCTTGAACAAGGCAATCACTTCAAGCCCTCTACTTATCTGAGAATTCTTTTTATCTATGTTGAATTAGTTGTCAGAACGCTAACACCGAAGTGTAACTTCAGTTCAAAGACCTTATCTAATGTCTATTTTAATGAAACTCTTAACATACCATGTGCTTTTCCTAACCTAACTTTCTTTTAAGGACACATTTATTCAAATTTGGTGGAACAAAAGAGTTCTTTACAGTTTCTAAACTAAACTTTGTAGGCAAACTTGCAACATCAATCTACCTTCACAATGTGTACCTTACCCATCATTAACTTGACAGGAAACTTTAGAGTATGGACCATGTTCATGTCTTTAAGCCTAATCATTGCCACCTTAGATCATTTTAACCTACTAATTAGTCATGTAGATTCTTCCTTGCTATGTGTGTTCCTAGAAGTGTAAACACACCTCAACCTTACAATAACTCTTTGTAACATGCCAAGGCCAACAAAGCCATTTTGATCATTAAAACCTTAGGCTCTTTAAACACCTTAACCCCTACGACAAAAGTCCTAGGATGCATTTAAAACAAATGGGGCTCACGACCCCCATTGATTGCCAAAAGCGACTAAGAAAATCCCTTAAGGGAATGATTTTTATGAAGGTTATCATTTAAGGATGATGCTCACCACTTAATATCCCTAATAACTTTGGCATATGATAGGTCTTATGAGAAAAGTTGTTCCCTAGTCTCCTCATATTAATAGGATGACTAACAACTAGTCAAAACACTCCTTATACCTAATAGTAAGGTATTGTTGGCCTAATTAAAGTAGATGTAAGAGGAAATGGCAACTCGAAGAGCATAACATCCCTTAATGCAAGCAAAAAGAGGGAGTGGAATGGCTTCTCCCCTCTCTTGGGAGATACAAAATGCTTCTATCTAGAAGAAATTCAAGCTCCTTAACTATGGTAGTTACAATGGTACCAAAGATCCCAATAACCATTGGAATAAGTTATAGATGTTGATGTCTTTTCACCTTGCCTTAAATGCTACTATATGCAAGGTGTTCAACATTACACTAAAGGATGCCAACTAGTTATAATAGTCAAAACTCTCCCCTAGTAGTTGATCACAAGCTTTGATCAATTAGGGAGTCTTTTTAATGTACGGTTCTTTACTAAAAGACTACAAAAGAAGAACCTTATGACCCTCATTGTAATTAGACATGGAAAATAGTAACTCTTGTAAGAATTTGTAACTTAGTTTAACATAGAAATGCTTAACATTGAGAACATAAACTTTAAATGGCATTTACCACATACTTAGGCAACCTTGTTAACCTTTTTTTCTTATAGTTCCTAGACAAAAGAGGCCTTATAGACTTCATTGACATAATTACTTAGATGGAGAGGTTTATTAATATGGAAAAAGTAGGCAATGCTAAATAAGAAATGAGGAACATGTAGACACAAAAGGAGCTTCCCCTATCGAGATGCTAATGAAACTATAGATGAAAAGGACAAAAGAAAAGCCTTTACCCTTTAATAAACATATTGAAGTGTTAGCCTAATGCGCCTAATGCCATCCTATCCATTAAACACCTTAAACTAAAATTCTCCACACTTAAGGGAGTAGGAAAAATCCATGAAGATTAAAAGGAAGCGCTAAACTAAAATTCTCCACACTTAAAGGGGTGGGAAAAATCCATGAAGTTTAAATGGAAGCATAAGGTACTAGCAGTGGAGGTAGTTAACTTGGATGCTTACCTAGAGGATGTAAACAAATAAAGGATCCCTACTGAAGGAATAGTTCAAGTCTCCCTCAACCCTTATAAGCCTTCCAACATAGTATAAATCAAAGAAAGACTTTAGGGAAGTTAAAGGATGACATCACATAGTTCTTGCAAAAGCACCCTAAATTATTTGCTTGGGTATTAATAGATATGTTAGATGTTAATGAGGACCTTTTTAGGTCTCACACTGAGAGGAGGGGTGAATCATGGTGAGATATTTGCTTTTTACAAATCTATCCGAATTTAACCTCTGTGACTTATTAGAGCAAATGATCTAATATTTATTTCTTTTTTATGTGAGAGCAGTCGTACGGATATCAATCAAACACAAGTACCTAAGAACACACGACAATTTTTACGTGGTTCACCCATAATGTGTGAGCTACATCCACAATGTGATAAGATCACTCATAAATCACACAGTCCACTCTTGTTATCAAGAGATACAATAACGTTGTGGAAGGATCACTTCTTAACCACTTGTGGAAGGACTACTTCTTAATCACTTACAATGATCTCTCAATCACCCTAAGGGTATCCCACCCTTTTTTAACAAGTTTATCAAGAGTTTAGTAATTAATACTTTCCTTAGAAAGATCACTTAATATGCACAAGTTGCTAGTGCAGAACACGAATTTTCTCCTTCCTTTATTGCTAGTGCTGCTTGCCCTGCTGCCGAGGCAAGTTTTCTCCTCTTACTACTACAAGTTACGGAACTTGTTGCCAGGCACATTTTCTCCTTTGCTTCAGCAAGCTATTGAACTTACTACCAGGCACGTTTTCTTTTCTATTGCAACAAGCTACTAGACCTACTATTATTGCTACCTACACATGCTACTATAATTGCCTACATATTCTATTATTACTGCCTGCATAGTCTGCTATCACTACTTGTACGTGCTGCTATTACTACCTACACATGCTGCTGTTGCTGCCTACACTTTTTATTATTGCTGTCCACACATGCTATTATCGTTGCTTGCACTTTTTGCTATTGCTATCCACACGTGCTGCTATTGCTACTTGTACATTTTGCTATCGCTGCATACACGTTCTACTGTCGCTACCTGCATGTTTTGTTATTGCTACCTACATATTTTGTTATCACTGCTTGCACATTCTACTGTCACTGCCTGCACATGGTGGTTGTGCTACCCTTTTCTTCTCCCACTGCTGCAATTGCTAGTTGTGGTTGCTATTGGTCACGCCTACTGTAGGTTGTTAGATGTACTACTGGTGTTGAAATCTGCAATTGCTAGTTTTTCTGCACTTGTTGGTTTGCCTACACCTTATGCCTGGACCTTATTGCCACTCCTATAATTTGCAGTTGCTAGTTTGCCTGCTCCTTCTGCTCGAACCTCGCTGTTACTCTTTCTGCCTAGACTTTACTGCTGCTCCTACAATCTGCAGTTGTTGGTTTGCGTATTAGATGTGCTGCAACTATTAGAATTACTTGCTGGACATGCTGTAATTGATGGGATTGCGAGATGCTATTAGTTGTTACAGGTTACTGTTGGTGTTGCAAGTTGTTGTTGGTTATTATGGACTGCTGCTAGTATAGCTCCCTGCCCTTACTGCAATAGGTTCTTTCTCCTTTTAGATTGGCTGACTGCTGCCTTCTTCTTTCTTTGGTGTAGCTGCTACATACCTTTTTTTCTGGTTTGATATGGTTGTTACACACCTTCTCCTTTGCTAGTTTGGTGTGGTTGTTAGTTAACGAACCTCCTTCTTTGATTGGTGAGGCTGCCTCCTTCGTTAATGGTTGTTGTCACCTCTTCTTTGGTTGGCTGCTGCACTTTCTTTGATTGGTTTGGTTTTCCGGTTGCTACTCTCCTTTGGTTTGGTTTTCCAACTACTGCTCTCTTTGGTGTGGCTGGCTGCTGCACCTCCTTTTTAGTGTGATCGGCTGTTGCACCTCTCCTTGGTGTGGTCAGTTGCTACACCTCTCCTTGGTATGGCCAGTTGCTACATCTCTCTTTGTAGTGGCCGGTTGCACCTCTCTTGGTCGGCTGCTGCAATTAGGTTTATTGTTCTTCTCTTAAAATTCTACAGCACAGCCTTATTTTACAAAGTGCATGGGGTTATTTATAGAGCTTTGAGATTAGGGTTACACGATCATCAATAGTCATTATTGATTCTTAAAGGTTGCCCTACAATCAATGGCTAGATTTGATTCCTAAAATTTAGGGTCAATAGTCAAGGGTCAACGGTCAACCTTAACCCTTAAAATTTAGGGTCAATGGTCAATATTGACTCATTGACTTTAATTAACTTACCATCAATGGTTTTGACCAATGACTTCTATGCATTTCAATGACATTCGAAACATTAAATCAACATGAACAACAATGTGAGATACTGTTGACAACAAATCCAATATTAGCTATTAAAGATGGGCTCAACAATCTTCCCCTTTGGATTGGTTGGCAACACATTAAATCCAACATTACACATATAACAACTTTTGACATTCACAGCTCCCCCTGCACATTGTCATTCACAGTTCCCCTTGAAACATACATCTCCTTTAAATGGGCTCCCCTTTTTTTTCTACTTCTCCCGTTTTATTTATCAAGCAACTCTCCCTTTTAATCAACATATACTCTCTTGAGATTTATGCAAAATATCTTCTCATTTGACAACAAATTCAAAGAATAATAAAAGAGGAAAGGAGAGAGAGGTTAGAGAATACCTTAGCCTCTAAGGGGTGGCTGAACACACAAGGTCAGCCTTAACTTCTAGAAATCTCTCTTGATAGAGGTTTGGTGAATATATCGGTAATTTGCCCCGTGATAGGCACATACTCCAGCTTTACTTCATTTTCTCCACTTTTTCTTTAATAAAGTGGTACTTGATTTCAATATGTTTAGTTCTAAAGTGTTGGATAGGATTCTTTAATAAATTGATGGCACTTTGGTTGTCACAACCAATTAGCAATAGCAACTACACATCCACCTTTAGATCTTCAAGCTGTTGTTTCATCCATAACAGCTAAGTACAAACTTGAGTAACTGCCACATATTTAGCCTCTGCAGTACTTAGAGTCACTGAATTTTGCTTCTTACTATGCCATGAAACACATCTACTACCCAAATAAAATGCACCACCTGATGTTGATCTTCTATCATCACAATTTCTAGCCTAATCAGCATTTGTATACCCATATAAGTTAAGATGTACACTCCTATTATAAAGCAGCCCATAATTTGTTGTGCCCTTCATATACCTTAGTATTCTCTCAGCCGCCACAAGATGAGATTCCTTGGGGTCACTTTGAAATTTGGCATAAAGTGTTACAGCAAAAACAATATCAAGCCTTAATGCTATCAAATATAATAAGCTTTCAATCAACTTTCTGTATTCCTTCTAATTAATCATGTTGCTTTCTTTATCCTTGCTTAACTTTATTCCAATTATGATGGGAGTGCTTACTTCTTTAGAGTTTTGCATCCCACACCTTTTTAACAGCTTAACATACTTTTCTTGGGAGAGAAAAATTTCAGTCTTGCTTTGCAAAACCTGTAATCCTAAAAAGAATTTCATTTCACCAAGCATGGACATCTCAAACTTTTTTTTCATCTACTCGACAAAGGCAGTGCACAGGGCCTCCTTTTCTGCAGCAAAGATTATGTCATCAACATAAACCACAACAATTAACTTGCCTTGGTTATCTTCCTTTATATATAAGTTGTTGTCCACATTCCCTTTTTTGAACTTTATATTTTTAAGGCATGTATCCAACTTGGAATACCATGCTCTCAGAGCTTGCTTTAAGTTGTATAAAGCCTTGTTCAATTTGCACACATTTAAGCCATCATGATTGCTTCAAGTCTGGCCATAAGAGAAAAAGTTTTTTCAAAGTCATCACCTTCTACTTGTGAGTAGCCTTTGCAAACAAGTCTTGCCTTGTTTCTTATCACCTCACCTTTTTCATTGAGCTTATTTCTGAACACCTACTTAGTTCCAATGATGTTTTTCCCTTTAAGTCTAGGTACTAAACACCAAGTGTTGTTCTTTTCAATTTGATTAAACTCTTCATTCATAGCACATAGCATTCTTTATGCTTTAATGCTTCTTCCACAAACTTGGGTTCAACCTTAGAAATTAATGAAGCTTGTTCACCACCTCTTAGTCTTCTTCTAGTCTACACAAAGTCCTCTTTTCTACCAATAATATTTTTGGCCTTAACTTCAGCTCTAACTCTTCTGTGAGTTTGGGAATGCCTTGATTCTTCTTCTTCATTACTTGTAACTTGAGAATCAACATCTTCCTCATGCTGAATGGCCTCGAATTCATCACTTTCATACTCTTTTTGGTTGTCATACATGGCATCTTTAGCTTCCTCATGTTGTGATTACATTTGAAGTTCCCGACTTCACCCTAAGATCTACTAGTTTGTGATACTAAAAGGGGGGGTGAATCAGTATCACCACAATTCGCAGATATGTGAACAACATTAACCTCTTCTTAAAAGCTAACACTTTCTTAGATTCAACTAAGGTAGATCTATTGCTACCTACTAATCACAATAGTCCCCAAAGTCACCTTTCAGACACCTTGCCTAATAGACAATTCGGATGTTCTTGTTTAGGTCTTCTTTAGGTTATGGGTTGGCTGATACTTTTGTTGCGTTCACACAACTCAATTCAAAACATAAAACGTAAAACAAAGTAAGGACACACGAGATTTACGTGGTTCCGTCAACGTGACGTACATCCACAGTGGTAGGGACTCTCCCTCTACCGAGACTATCCACTATACTTAAAAATTCTATTTACAATTGATGTCTTAATCCTCTGCTCCTTTCACTATTGCAATTACTAAGCAAGTACAATACAAAGAGTGTCACTTACTATGTCTACCCTTCTTTTAACTTGTCTTGCCTTTATTGAATTGAATGGCTGCTTCACTGCTACTTAGAAGTTCACCACAACGCTCTCTAACCTCTCTTGAAGAAATCTAGAAATACGTTGAGTTCTTTTCGATGATTCACTGAAGTTCTTCTCTAGGTTGTCTCACACAGCTCCTGCATTCACTGTCTCACGGTCTCACCCATCTCCTATTTCACGATCTCACTATCTCACAATTCGCCTCACATTTCTAGTTTGTTGTTCCATGTCTCATGGCCTGCCTTACATTTCTGGTTTGGTGTTACACGTCTTACGCATGTTTCTGGTTTGTACCCTTTGCTGGTCACACACCTCATGTATGCTTCTAATTTGGCGTTTCACGTCTCACGTACATTTCTGGTTTGCACACCTTGCTGGTCACACGCCTTACCACCATTTCTGGTTTGCACTTGTCCATTCACACCTCCAGACAACTTGGTTTGCTCTCCCGGTGGTCTCCTCTTTCATGGTTTCTCCTCTCTTCCCTTATGAACGATGTGCTATCTTCTCTCTTACGTGAGTCACACAGTTTTCTCTAGCCGTCACACCTCTTTGCCGTGTGTTCTCCCTTGCCATACAGCCTTACTTTGGTCATTCTCTTCCTTGCTTGGCCGTCCACCCCTTTGCCGTTGGTTATGTTTGGCCGTGCAGATTGGTTTAGACGTTTACCTTGTTTGGCTGTGTAGGTTGGTTTGGACATTCACCTTTGGCCGTGTAGATTGGTTGGCTGAATTCGTTTTTGGCCGAATACCCTAGCTTGACGTGTAGCTTGTGTTTGGCCGGTTGTTTCCTTACTTGGATGTCTCTTCTCTTTGGACATGTCAAATTTTCTCTCCTTCCCTTGTTCTGTCGTCGTCTCACTTGGTTGGCCGAATAAGATTTTGCCGTTTTGCTCTTTCGGTCTGCCGTCCAGTCGTCCAACCCCCTTTAGTCATCTCGTATTTTCTCTCCTTTTCTGTAGACAGTATATATTTTTATCCACCTCTTTTTTTTCAGTCATTCTTGTGTTTCCGCTATATATGCTCTTTGGCCGTGTTCCCTTTTTTCTGCCGGTTGTATATTTTCACCGTCCACTCCTACTTCGGCCATATCTGATCTGTTTTTCTTTTTGGTCGTTCAAGTTTTCTTTTTGCCGTCCACCCCTCACTTCGGTCGTATCTGTTCTGTTTTTCTTTTTGGCTGTTCGGGATCTGTTTTTGCTCTTTCGTATCATTCTGTCATCACCCCCCTTTGTCGTCCGTTTTCTCTCTCTTTGGTTGGTCGATTGTATAGGTTTTCCAAATGGTTGAATTGCCGACCAACTTGGTTGAACGGTTGCTTGTGTTTTGCTGAGTATTCAATTATGCTGTTCACCCTCTTATGTTTTGCCGCGTATTCAATTGTGTTGGCCTTGCCTTAGTTTTGTCTTCCAAGGTCTTTATATACTCTCTTCCATGAAACCCTAATAGGGCTTACGTGGCAGATTTACGTTCTTGCCCTTCTATGTGGCTTTACTTTCTTGCCCTTCCATGTGGATTTACTTGCTTGCCCTTCTATATGGATTTACCTTCTTGCCCTTCCATGTGGCTTTACTTTCTTGCACACTTAAAACTAGTTGACAACAATTACAACCCATACAAGGCTGTGGGAACAACAACATTGTAGCACCATCTTCAATCACTTTAACATCAAAGTTGTCCACCATTTTCAGCAAACTTTCGTTGTAGCATTTGAAGCCTCTTTCATTTGGTACATAGCCCAAAAATATACCTTCATTAGCCTTCTTATCAAATTTGTCAAGATGCTTACCTTTAACTTTAATAAAGCATGGGCTTCCAAATACTTTAAAGTGATTTACACTTGGCTTCTTTCCATACCATAGCTCATAAGGTGTCTTCTCTGTATGTGGTCTCGTTAGGCATCTATTTTTAATCTGTGAAGTACTATGCTCAGCCAACATGATTCTTGACATCTCCATTAGGCTTTTATTCTTCCTTTTGGCCACTTTATTTTGTTGGGGTGTGTAGGGACTAGCATATTCATACTTCACTCCATGCTTCTCTAAATACTCTTTAAATTCACCACATGTGAATTCTGTCCCATTATCTGTCTTGAGCCTTTTAATTTTTCCCCTTAACTGGTTTTCAACCAGCCTCCTATAGCTCTTAAAATTATTGAGAGCCTTTGATTTATGTTTCAAGAACATAATGCAAGCCATTTTTGTAAAATCATCAATGAAGGAGATCAAGTACCTATTACCCTTTGTTTATCTTTGTCTCATAGGCCTATAGATATCTGAATGGATAAGTTCCAATGGCTTCTTTGTTTGATCCTCCATATTTTTGTGAGCATTCACCATCTTCCTTTTTTGACACGTAATGCAAATTGCATCTCTCTCTCTTTTCAGCTTGGGTATATCTCTTATAACTTCATTTTTGGATAGCTTGTTTATCCCCTTCTGTCTAAGATATCCCAATCTTTTATGCCACAACAAGTTCTTATCTTTGGTCCTTATAAAGTATGTGTTTTTGCTTATGGAAACTTGGTACAAATTTTCGTTTATTCTTTCACCCTTAGTAAAAACGGCATTATCTCTTAGTCTCTTTACTATGCAGCTACTCTTGTTGAAGGTAATTTCATGTCCATCATCACAAAGCTGGCTAACAGTGATGAGATTGTGTGTTATCCCTTCAATATAAAGCACTTTCTTTGATTTCAGTTTTTCTGCACCAATTTTAATAGCACCGATACTTTGAATCTTTAAGGCACCATTATTACCAAATTTAACTGACCCTCCATCATATTTTGCTAATTCCTTCAACATCTTAGAGTCTTTTGTCATGTGTGAAGAACAGCCACTATCTAGGATCCATAACTTTTCTTTCTTGGAAACTTTTAAGGCTACTTACATAACCATAGACGTTTCATTTCCTCTTCTTCTTCTTTGGCCAAATGTGGGAGCTCTAAATATAAGCAACATGGACGTAGCAATGGTTGGCCGAATATAAGCTCATGTGTAGGTATTCTCCTTTACATTCTTTGACCAAGCAACAATGTTAAGTAATCCTTAACAATGTGTCTAACCCTTTCATATCTTTCACATAATTCTCCCAGCAAATCAAAACTGTTTCTCAATAGAATTTGGCTTTTTTTCACCTGAGATTATCTCCTTTTTTTATGGAGTCTACCCCTAGACTCTTGCCTCACATTCCTCTTCATTATAAGCCGAGTACTCCAGAACACATTAGCCTTTTGCCCATACTTACCATAGTTCCAACAAAATCTTTCAAATCTAGATTTTCGTCTTTCACTAAGTCCATGTCTCCTTTCTTCAGTAATTATTGTGACACCTTTCTCTCCATCTTTGATAACCTATTTCCTTTGGATAAGAGTCTTCACCATATCTTTCTTAACTCATTTTAGCTTAGGTTAATTTCTCTTCTTCATCATGCCATTGTGTTTGTGTCATCTTTTTTAACTTATTTTAGCTTAAGTTGGTTTCTCTTTTTCATTATGCCATTATGTTTGCTTTTAGGCACAAACACAATTTTCTTCTTTTCTTCTACCTTCTTACTCAGCTTTTCAATATAGCCAAGTCCTTTCTTCCCCATGGAATGATGTCTTTGATTACTTAGACACTTATCCAACTTTCTGGTAACATCCTTTTTGATGGCATTTGCTAAAGATGACTCTCTCTTCACTTTTATGGCCTACATAAAGCTTTCTTCATGCTTCTTCTGTTTAGACTCAACCTTATGGAGCTTAGCTTGCAAAGTCAACACCTCTAGCTCTTGTGTAATCACCTTAGTATCAAGGTCTTTGTGTATCATGCCATACTCTACCTTAAGCACAATCAGCTCGTCAATTCTCTTTAAGTATTCATTCTCTTTTACTTTAAACTTGTTTACCTTCACTTGGAGATCAGATTCATCAATGGTAGAATTTTCATACAACTTCTCGAGGTGCTTTACCTCTTTTTCTAGCTTGTTATTTTTGTGCAAACAAGCTCTCAACTCATTCTCAAGTTGCTGCATCAACTCATCCTTTTCCTCTTCTATTGATTCCTCATCACTTGAAGATTCTTAATTATCATCTACTTAAATGACTCCTCATTAGAATCATCATCAATTTCTTCTTCAAAATTTTCTTTATTCAGTTTGCTCAGAAAATTCCTTCTTTTGAATTTGAAGAATTTCTTTTTCCCTTTGACACTTGAATTTCTAGCTTTAAAATAGCTATATTGCTTTGTCCTCTTCCTTGGGACGAGCTCATCATCATCCTCACTGTTTGCTTCTCTTCTCTTTAGGTAATCCACGACAAAGTGTCCATTTATGCCACACCTAAAGCACTTCAAGGGTAATTTTCCCTTATACTTCCCTTTTCCTTTCCTCAAGTTCCTGGTGATGTATATCATGACTTCATCCAGTTTAGTATCACTATCTTCTTCTTTAAAGCTACTATCAGATTCCTCTTCTTGGTCTTTAATCTTTAAATTCTTTATTGCCTTGAAGGCAAACTCCTTCTCCACCTTAGACTTCTTTTTTTTCTTTATTAGGGCTATTATCATTTTATAAGCAACCAATATGTTGTGCAAGTCATCTAAGGGCAGCCTATCTAGATCTTTATCTTCCATGGATGAAACTTTAGCATTGTAAGCTTTTGGCAAACTTCTAAGTATTTTTCTTACCACAATAGCATCGTGGATCTCTTCTCCATAACCTCTGATGGAGCACACAATTTCGTTGACTCTTGTGTAGAACGCATCCACAGTCTCATCATTTTGTATCTTTATGTCTTTGAATCTGCTCCTTTAGATTTGTAGCTTAGCTTCCTTCACAACCTTATCTCCTTTGTAAATATTCTTTAGTTTGTCCCAAATTTGTTAAGCTATGTTGCACCCCATCACTTTGGTGAATTCTTTATCTAATAAGGAGGCATCGAAGGCATTTCTTGCCTTTCCATCACACTCTAAATTTTTCTTATTAGTATGCATCAACTAGTAAAGATTTATAGCAAGAATAAACACTATTAAATCAAAGAAAACAAATTGGATCAACAAAAGAAACCAAGTTCTGATACTACTTAATAAAGACCTTTTTTAGGTCTCATACTGAGAAGGGTGGTGAATCAGTATGAGATATTCACTTTTTACAAATCTATATGGATTTAACTTCTAGGACTTATTAGAATCAATGATCCAATATTTATTTCTTCTTTATGTGAAAGTAGTCATACGAATATCAATCAAATGCAAGCACCCAAGAACACACGACAATTTTTACATGGTTCACCCCTAATGTGTAAGATACATCCACAGTATAATAAGATCTCTCCTAAATCACATAATCCACTCTTATTATCAAGGGATATAATAATGTTGTAGAAGGATTGCTCCTTAACCACTTATGGAATGACTACTCCTTAACTACTTATAATGATATTCCGATCAAGTAGTTGATCTCCCAATCACTCTAAGGGTATTCTATCCTTTTTCAACAAGTTTATTGAAAGTCTAGTAACTGACACTTTCCTAAGAAAGATCAATTAATATACACAGGCTGCTAGTGCAAAACACGAATCTTCTCCTTCCTTTGCTATCAGTGCTGCCTACCCTACAGCTGATGATGTTTGCCCTGTTGTCGAGGCAAGTTTTCTCCTCTTGCTACTACAAGCTGTCGGACCTATTACCAAGCACATTTTCTCCTCTACTTCAGCAAGCTGCTAGGCACGTTTTCTCCTTTACTGCAACAAGTTGTCAAACCTGCTACTATTGCTACCAAACCTACTACTATTATTACCTACTTGTGCTATTATAACTGCCTACATGTTCTGCTATTACTGCCTGTACAGTCTACTATCGTTGCCTGTATGTGCTGCTATTGTTGCCTACATGCACTGCTGTCGCTACTTGCACTTTCTGTTATTGTTGTCCACACATGCTACTATTGCTATATGTATATATTGCTATCACTGCCTGTGCGTGCTACTATTGTTACCTACACGTTCTACTATTGCTACTTGCACATTCTGTTATCGCTGCCTAAATGTGCTGTTATAGCTGCCTACACGTTTTGCTATCATTGCTTGCACATGCTAGTTGTGCTACCCTTGATTTCTTCCGTTGCTGCAATTGCTAGTTATGGTTACTGCTGGTCGCACTTACTGTAGGTTGCTGGATGTGCTATTGGTGTTGAAATCTACAATTGCTGGTTTTTTTGCACCTACTAGTTTACCTACACCTTCTGCCCAAACCTTGCTACTACTCCTACAATCTACAATTATTATTTTGCTTGCTTTTTCTACCTAGACCTTACTGTTGCTCCTGCAATCTGCAGTTGCTATTTTACTTGCACCTTCTACCCAGACCTTGCTGCTACTCCTACAATCTGCAATTGCTAGTTTGCTTACTAGACATGTTGTAATTGTCAGAATTGTCTGTTGGACATGCTGCAATTGCTGGGATTACGAGTTGCTACTAGTTGTTGCAAGTTGTTGCTGGTTGTTGTGGGCTTCTGTTGGTATAGCTCCCTACCCTTACTACAATAAGTACCTTTTCCTTTTGGATTAACCGGTTGCTACCTTCTTCTTTCTTTGGTGTGGCTACTGCACACCCTCTCTTCTGGTTTAGTGTGGCTGCTGCACTCCTTCTCCTTTGCTGGTTTAGTGTGGCTGTTGGCTGCTAAACCTCCTCCTCCTTTGATTGGTATAGCTTCTTTCTTTGTTGATGGTTGTTGTCACCTTTTCTTTGGCCAGCTGCTGTACTCTGCTTGATTAGTTTGGTTTTGTGGTTGCTCCTCTCCTTTGGTTTGGTTTTTCGGCTGTTACTCTCCTTGGTGTAGCTAACTGCTTCACCTTCTTCTTGGCGTGACTAACTGCTTCACCTTCTTCTTGGTGTAACCAGTTACTACACCTCTCCTTGGTGTAATCAGCTGTTGCACCTCTCCTTGTGATGGCCGACTCCTCCTATCTTTAGCTACACCTTTTTTGGCCAACTACTGCAATTAGGTTTGTCGTTCTTCTCTTAAAATTCTGCAACATACCCATGTCTTACAAAGTGCATAGGGTTATTTATAAATCCTTGAGATTAGGGTTACACGATCATTAACAGTCATTATTGATTTCCAAAGGTTGCCCTACAATCAACAGCCAGATTTAATTCCTAAAATTTAAGGTCAATGGTTAACATTGACTTCCTAAAATTTAAGGTCAATAGTCAATATTGACTCATTGACTTTAGTTAACCTACCATCAATAGTTTTAACCAACAACTTCTATACATCTCAATAACATTCAAAATATCAAATCAACACGAATAACAATGTGCAATGTTGTTGACAACAAATCCAACATTAGCCATCAAAGATGGGCTTAACAGATGTTAACCCAAAAGTAGCATTACACTACTTAAGCATTAATTCTAAACACTTTTCAATAAGATAATGAAAGCAAAACATAGGCCTAAAAGATAGGCAATGGTAGAAAAAAAGGTGAGTTCTAAAGGTTGAATTCATCCAAAAAGTCATTTACCTTAATTGGCCAATAAATGATGTCATGATTTAAAAGGAGAACAAAAAATGATGCATGTGTGTAGACTTTATTGACCTTAATAACACATGCCTAAAGGATAACTACCCATTACCCAAACTTGACTAATTGGTAGATGACATATGAAGTCCTGACCTTTAATCTTTATGAATGCATTCTTATCATACAACCAAATACTCATGCATGAGGAAGATCGAAGACCATATCATTAAGCTAAAAGAAATGTTCAAAACCCTTAATCATTATGGCACAAAGCTTAACTTATAAAGTGTGCCTTTGGAGTGAGATTAGGTAGGTTCCTAAGGTTTTTGGTTTGAAACAATAGAATTAAGGTGTACCTAAAAAAGATCAAAGCCTTCAGATAGCTCCCTTCCTTAGAACCACTAAGGATGCATTGGTCCTCATAAGGAGCTTGACCTATTTAAGCTAATTCATCTTATACTTTAGCAATATGTAGTTACCATTCTCCGAAATCTTAAAAAAAAAAGTAACAAATTTTCAATGGTTAAGTGACTATGAGTGAGTTTTATAGTAGTTGAAGAAAAATCTTAATGCCTTTGCCACTATTAAGTAAGCCTATCAAAGAGGAGACCTTATAATTATTCCTTATTGTTTAACAAGTCAGTTGTGAGCTTAGTTCTTATTTAAGAAGACAACTATAATGACCAATGTACTACATGAGTGGAACCCTTTAAAGAGCAGAATTGTGATACTCTAAGTTAACAAGCTAGCCTTTGAATTAATAACAATCATAAAAGGTTATGACCTTACTTACATCATAGTTATGATTAACCAACCATTTCACTTAGAATTACACATACCAAAGGTAGTGAGTTAACCCCTCTAATGGTTAATCAAAGTAAAAGAGTTTGATATCCAATTCTAACCCCCTTAAACCCTTAAAGGTGTAGATACTTATCCAACTGCATAAATGGTAGTATAGGCTCCAAGGTTTACCAAACCCAAAGCCATCAATCGAGTCCTAGATCCTACATGTCGATGAATCATCAAACAAGAATGAAGAAGTACAAGTCTTCACAAGACTAGGTGAGGTCACACTTGAATATACTTTGGAGTTCAATTTCTTTACATCAACCAATATGGTCAAGTATAAAGCCTTAATTACAAGATTTGGTATAGCTAAATTCTTAAGAATCAAATAGTGAAAGGTTTATAGTGACTCATAATTGGTGGTGGGACAATTAAACGATAACTTCAAGGTAAAAGTAAACAACATGAACAAGTACTTATAGAAGGTTCACACTCTACACGAGGCATTTGCTAAAAAAGGTGCAAACATTTTCCTTAAGCAACTAACTTGGATAACCATTGCTTGGGTGGACATTTTCGTAAAGTGGCATATAACCATACAAGTATACCTTTAACAAGCAATTTTTATTGAAACTCTAATGAGGCCAAGTTATAAGGAATTAATAAAGCATAAAACATTAGAACTAGATACTTTCTCCTCGTGGAAGGATCCAATCATCTCATATTTACAAGTTGGAGACTCTCAAAGGGAAGGGTGGAGGTAAGGAACCTGTAAATTAAAATATAAAAGTAGCTATTGGTAAAGGGAAGGCTATACAAACATTCCTTAAGCATGCCCTTCCTCAATTGCTTGGCTAAGAAAAAGGCAAACTATGTCCTCCACAAGATCCATAAAGGCATTTGTGGGAAATACATTGGAAGTAAAGTCCTTTCAAACAAAGTAATAAGGTAAAGATATTATTAATCCACTTTAAATACAAAGGTCTTAGAATTAGTAATTAAATATAAGGCATGTTAATGGCTTGCCAACTATCATCAAGCCCTAACTACACACCTCATACCCATTTCATCTCTATGGCCATTCACCTAGTCAGGACTTGACATTTTTTGACTATTCTTGATGATTACTAAAGGATGTAATTTCATAATGATCATCATAAACTACAACAAATAAGCAAAGGCCAAAACTTTAATGTTATCACAAAAAAAAAAAAAGCACAAGCATTTATCTAAAAGAATGCTATTTGTAATTTTGGCATCCTTTATATTATTATAATAGATAATGGCAAGTAGTTTGACAATAATAAATTTAAAGAATTTGGCCAACACTTGGACATTACCCTTAAGTTTGCCTTTAGAAAAGCACCCTCAAACCTATGTTGAGTAAAGGTAACTAACTGCACCATTATTAAAGACCTTAAGAAAAGCTTGGGAAAGGCCATAAGCCTATAGACAAACATGTTACCAAGAGTGTATTATGAGTATATTATATCACCTTATGGTCCATAATGGGAGAGACCCCCTTCCTTTTTGGCTTTGGAGTAGGGGCCATGGTATTGGTGGAAATAGGCAAACTAAGCTACAATTAATACTACTTTAATGAGAACCATAATGGCAAAGAGTTCAAGGCAAGTTGGACCTTCTAGATAAAACAAGCAAACAAACTTTTATATAGACAATCTTATACCATAATGGAACTAAAAAAGAATGCAATAAAAGGGCAAAAGAATGACTATTTCACAAGGGTGACTTAGTTTATGAAAGTATGAAACTACCAAAAGTGATGAAAGAATAATTAAGCTAGCTCTTAATTGGGAAGCCTTGCACAGGATCATGGAAATAATAGTACTAAGAAGCCACCAACTACAGAAGCTAGATAAAGCCCTAATCCCTTAAACCTAAAACTCATAAAGCTTTAAGGTATACTACTCGTGATGTATTTATTCCTTGATATGTAAAATACACATTGCCATTTAAGTTATTAATAAATTCTCTAGTTTTTCACTATGTTATATCTTCTAATTTCACACCTTACCTTCTTGACTTGTGACCAACTTAGATTACTTAAGGCACCTTATGCAAGCACTACTATAACCATATAGTCTTTTTGTTCTATTATAAAGCTAAGACTAGCTAAGGTGCCCTACATAAGTGCATCACGTAAACCTTCTACCATGAACATATAAGGCAACCCATACAAGTGTTCTGTATAAACTTCTTGTTCCACAATGAAGTTAATATTGCCTAAGGGGTGCCACCTAAATGTGTCACATAGACCTTTTTTAAAGAAAACCTAAGGCATCCCATGCAAGCATTATCGCATTTGCTTATTGTTCTACAACAAAGCCAAGACTGCTTAATGCTTTCCTTAGGAGGAAAAAGATGGTGTGGGAGAGGATTTATGGGTAAAAAATGAAAATCATTATGATTGGCAAAAAACTAAATGTTAGGTAAGAAAGGAGGACAAAAACTTAATTTTCCATAAGCACTACCAAAACATTATTTACCTAAAAATGAAGGGAAAATCATTAGTTCCTTAAAAAGATTTGTAATGACATTATTATTTCTATTTAATTCACATATTTGCAATAATGCTAAGACAAAAAGAAAAAAAAAACTTTTGTTGTATAGTGTGACTAGCAATGACCTCCTAAAATTTTGCTTCCCTCGTTTGCATCTCTCCTTCAATGTGTTAACTTCCATAATAATATATGCTACACTTGTACTTCTTGCTTTTCTTCTCCTTTCATTTTAGTTTATGGCAAATTTGTTAATTTTTTCTTTTCTTGAAACTTTATTTTTTCATTATTTTTCTTTTTTTTTTATCTAGTAAAACTAAAGTTTTATGCAATCATGTGTTATCAATCATTCAAATTTGTAATGGGTTTCTTGTTTTTTATGGAAAGAGAGTGATTAATGGGTAAAAATCTAATATTGGGCCATTCTACATAATATGGCTAGTTTTTTTTTTTTCAAGTAGTAATAAAAAAAGGCTTTGTTCTTCTTTGTCTTTTTTTATATTTAGATAAACTACTGTCATCTAATGAAAATGTTATGATTTTTGTCTATGTTTATGTCATCTCAACAACTTAATCATTAGGCAACTTTAAAGAAGATTTTATATTATTTCAAGGATGTGGTATATTATATAGTAATCATTGTTATACTCATATTAAGTGTTTCTCATACACAAATTAGACTAGATCCAAAGTTGATAGAAGATTTATTATAGACAATTGTATTTTTGTTAAAGCAAAGTATAGTATCTCAATCCATTACAAAGGTAAAGTATAAAGTCTTGCCATAATCTATGTGTAAACTAATATGGATACATCAATTATTATGTAAGATTGGAATTGAAAATTTAGGAGCACCATGAAATTATGGTGTGTCAACCAAGCTACTCTTTACATTATATCAATTCAATTTTTCACTAGAGAATTAAACACATCAAAATTGATTATCACTTTATCTATGAAAAAATTCAACAAAATCTCATTTTCACAAAACATGACTTAATTAAAAAGCATGTAAGTGATATTTTTATAAAATCTTTAAATAGTGCTAGGATTAAATATATTTGTAACAAATTAGACATAATTCACATTTATACTCTAGTTTAAGAAAGAGTATTATAAATATAATAAGTTATTATATTATTGTGTATATATGTATAGTATGTAAATATAAGCATTTGATTATAAAGATGATCATAAGACTGATAATATAGCTAATTAAAGGACTTGATTTTAGGAAAAATTGATCTTCTATTTGAATATATATTGGCTTTTTGTCTTGTGAATGAATATACAATGAAAGATTTTTCTTTTTTTTTTTGTATAGACACACTTCTTTAACATCTACTTTGATGATATTAAGTTTAAGATCTTTGAATCTCAAGTTACTAGAGACCCACATTCATTTATATCCAAAGAAATGGAATGCGTCTTCTTTGGCATTGGTAAAACACACAATCATATACTTAAAACATGCAAGATGGATACCTATGTTTAGGTACAAATAACCTAAATCAGTTAAGTTAGTTGATATTAATGCATTAGTTGTAAGAAACAATGTTGAAATGTTAATATTGCCCATTGATTTTATTGTCATGAAAAATAGATCAATATGTTATTGGCAACATTGACATTAGATTGCAAGCCCAAAGAAAGAATGCACAATTTCCCTTGCCAATTTAACAAAACTAAACCTTGATGCGTTATAATTTACTTAAGTGATCAACTATTTTGATATTGATTCTTCATAAAACATTAATGTTGGAAAAGCATGCAATAATATTTTAATGCATCATTTTATTAGTCAAATCCTTAAAGAGCTTAACCATATGCACATTAAAGAGTATGACATATAAGATGAGTCTCGATTAAGTTACAAAAGAAAGCAGTGACAAACACAAACAAAAACACTTGCCCTTCACCAACACATATAAGTAGGAAATAAAATCAATTTAAAGAAGTGCACCTATTTCTTTAATGATTGTTTCATTGATATTACAAGCAAAAGAATCCCAGTTATTCTATCTACACAACTAATGCTTAAACAATGTTAGAATTAAAATAAAGAATGAACTTTTTCTTATAAAAGCACACAGAATTGATGCATTGTCATGCAAAATGCAAATCTAAATAATTTACACAAATAATTTTATCATGTTGTTCCTAAACTAGTGTTAGTCTTAGCTCTTTTATCTTATTGGATATCATCACATTCATTACCAAGGTTCTTAACTTGTTCATTATTGTCATTACCCGTTTCCTCTTTATAAAGAGAAGAACCAAAAGTTAGTATGAGCATGTGTCCTAGTTTCTGTTATATCCCTAAAAATAACACATAACTATTGATCATTTCAATAGCTTTTTTGTTTTTCGAATCGCTTTACATATTTGATCATATATAAAAGAAAATGATGACTTATACTTTATTATATATAATAATACAAATTAGAATATAAAAAACTAATGGATACTTTTTGTACAAAATATATCATTTATCATAATCATCTTTTTCCATTGATCTTCAAAAGCAAAACCTATATTGGTTGCAATGGAATAACTAATTCCTGTTTGCCATATAATTTACTTAAAAGTTTTCTAATGTCTTTTAAGTTTATTAAATTTATTTTTCAATTGTAAATAAGTATAACTCTTACTTGTTCTTTTGTTCAACTCCTTTTAAATAAACATTTAAGTATTAGATATAAAAGTTAGTTTTTCAATTAACCTTTTCAAATTAAAATGTCCTCAAATTTCTTCTTTCATCAAGGAAATGAAAATGTTTTCAAATCTATTTGGCCATATATGGTGATTCAACCTTATCACCTTATCCTCACTAATATAAATAGGTTGATTTGATTATGTCATTTAACTATATATTATATTAAAGATATACATATATAAATTATGCATGTGATTAGTGATAATATAAGAAATTTATATTTTTTTAACTTATTAGTCTTTTATCATCACCACACTAAAAGGCATAGTTGATAAAGTCCCTTTTAGGAGTAAATTTTTCCTTAATTGAAAATCAAATTTTTTAGTTCATATTTATGTAATGCCTCATAACATTTTAATTCAAATTATTAAATATATCAAAATTTTTAACTTATTAGAGGCTAATCATCTAAAAATGATGATTGGAGATTCATATCTTATAAGAGACTAATCCTTTATTTGATGAAGAATAAGATGCCGTTCAAGTGCAACAAAACAAGTATTCCCAAAATCTTTTATAAAGAATTGGTGGTCCAATGACTAAAGTAGGGACAAAGAGGATGAATGAGGTTTTACAAGGTTTAATCATAGAGTTGCAAGACAAAAAGGGTGCTCTAGAAGATTCCAAGGCTGTTCTAAAAGTTTCCAATATTACGCAAAAGATAATCACTTATCTTTATGTGTAAGATGATAGACAAGGCTTAGAAATTGAAGAATGAAACTTGGAGCCTATAATATAAGTCTAAGTTGTATGGCCAAGTTAAGAAAAGGCTCAATTTGTAAGCTAAGTTGTATGAAAGGGTCTGTTTTTGTTTTAGATTACTGGATTTTAAGTTAAGGTCGAATTACATTTAAGAAAAGGTTTAACTTTTTGGGTTTATTTGGGCTTGTAGGTTCAGTTGAATTTTGATAAATTAGTTAGAGTTTTTACTTTGACTTTTGTGTCTAGTTATCATTAGTTGTAATCTTTATACGGATTACTAATCAAGGTAGATTTGTATTCTTTAATTAGAATAATCTTTTGTAATTAAGGTTTTTTCTCTATAGGTATGTTCAGAAACACATTTTGCTTATAGAATTGTGATATTTACATGCTTATATAAAGGCTACAACTATATAAAATTGGAATCAATAAGATTGAAGTATATTTTAGTAAACTTTGCTTTGCTTTCTTGTGTTCTTGGAAGAATACATTATCCTGACTTATCAAAGGAGTAATCAACCTTTGTGGCGCCTAAAGATTTGAGCTTTTAGGACTTAATTTCCTTAGGGTTTTGATCTAATCAACCCAATTTGTTTCTTAATTTTTAGGGATATAAATAACAAATTAATTCAAAAATTCCTAAGCCAGGTCATCTAGTAAGTTCTTTATCAATTGGTATTAAAGCCTTGGCCCTAAAAATAAGTTACGTATTCCTTTTCCATCTTTGTTTAGTACTTTTCTTTATTCCTTGTGTTTCTTTACTTAGTTCTTTTGGCTTGTTCTAATCAACTTATTACTCTTAAAATTGTGTTAATTTTATAGGTGTTTGATTTGATTAAAAAAAAGGTTGAGAAAAAAAAAGAAAAAAATGAAGAAAAAAAAGGAAGCCGAAGAAGTTATGTTTGAGATAAGTAGTGCATCTTGATTCTTTTAACCTGTTGTGTACATCTATAAGGTTGTAAATTTGATTTTTTCTTTTCAAGCCTAAAAAGGATATCTTGAATTTCTTTTAAAGGTTTTGATTTTGAGATTTGTTGCTATCTAATAACCTTTGTGATTTGTTAATCATAAGTCTTTCAATAACATAAAAAGGGTAGCTTAAGTGGGAAAAGGCAAGAGTGGTGAGATCATCATCAAGAAAAGCCAAAATAAAGTGAAACATAAGTGATAACAATCTAATTTAAGGACAAACATGTGAGGGAATGTGTGAGGAACAAATTTTTTTTAATTACTAACATATTTCTGTATATTATAAACATGAGTAGTGAAGGAGAACTGCATGATATAGACATGAAAATTTAAATGATGGTTGTTACTGAGCAATTTAAGATGATCAATGTAAGGCTAAATAAATTACATTCACCTAGCAAATTCAAATCCTTTAGAAGGTGTGTGATTGAGGAAGAACATAAGGAAGAATTAAACTACGAAGAATCAAGCTCAAGAAAAGGCAAGAAGGTTGTTTCCTAAAACAATAGCAATTTGGGTAGCTTAAAAATAAAGCTTCCAACATTTCAAGGAATGAATGATCCTGAAATTTATGTGGAGTGGGAAAGAAAGGTTGAGTATGTATTTGATTACCATAATTATTCCGAAAAGAAAAAAGTAAAGTTAACAACTTTAGAATTCACTAATTATGCAAGTATTTGGTAAGATAAACTAGTGATAAGTAGAAGGAAGAATGGTTAGAGGCCAATTCAGTTATAGGAAGTGATGAAATTGGCAATGCACAAGAAATTTATACCTAGTCACTACCATTAAAACTTGCATAGAAAGTTACAAGGGCTAGTTCGAGGGTCTATAAGTATGGAGGACTATTACAAGGAGATAGAGATAACTATGATTAGAGCTAATGTAGAGAAAGATCGAGAGGCTACCATGGTAAGGTTTATTAGCAGTTTGAACAAGGAAATTACAAATGTAATGGATTTGCAATATTATTTAGAGATAAAAGAGCTATTACATAAGGCTATCAAGGTAGGGAAACAAATCAAGTCCAAAGGATCCAACTCTGGATAGCTTCTAGTTTAACATGGAAGGCAACTTAAAAAGACACTAAAGCAGCCTCAAAGGCAAAAGAAGATGTAAGGCTAAAGGAATCAATTGCTATTTCTAAAGGTAAAACCAAAACAAAATCTTTTAAATCTTGTGATATTAAGTACTTTAAGTGTCAAGGATATAGACATATTGCTTCTTAATGTCCAAATAAAAGAGTTATGATAATATTGGAGAATTGTGACATAGAAAGTATTAGTTCAAGTGATAATGACATACCACCATTGGAAGATTATTCTAACATTAATGTTAAAGAACCTATTTATGGAGATATACTAATTACGAGGCGTGTAATAAGTATTCAGCCTAAGGATGATAATAATGAAGAGCAATGTGAGTACATTTTCTATACAAGATGCCATGTTAAAAATAAAGTATATAACATGATTATCAATAGTGGAAGTTATACTAATAGTGCTAATACTTTATTAGTAAAGAGGTTAAATCTAGATAACTTCATGCATCCTAAGCCTTATAATTTACAATGGTTGAATGATTATGGAGAAATTAGAGTAACTAAGTTTTAGTTGTCTTTTCTATTGGCAATTACAAGGATAAGGTTCTTTGTGATGTGGCATTAATGAATACTAGTCATATACTTCTTGGTCGACCATGGCAATTTAATAAAAAAGTTACTCATTATGGCCACAAGAACAGATACTCTTTTGTAATCAATAATCAAACTGTTGTATTATCTCCTCTCAAACCTATTCAAGCATATGAAGATCAAATTAAGATAAAAAAAAAGTGCAAAATAAAAGAAGAACAAATGAGAAACAAAAGGAAAAGAAAAAGAAAAAGAGTGAGAGATCAAAGGAAAAAAGAGAAAATGACATACAAGGGAAAAATTCAAGTGAAAAGGGTGAGACCAAGAGAAAAGCTGAAGAGAAAAGTAAGAAGGTGAGTGTGTTTGCTAGAAAAAGTAAAGTTAAGAGTGTTATGATTGCAAGGCAATAACTACTTATATTTATATACAAAGATGTTTATTTTTATTTAATAACTTTAATTTCTCTTTACTTAGTGTGATTGTTCCATTATTGCAAAAGTTTGAAGATTTATTTCCTGAAGAGATTCCTTAAGATTACCTCCTTTAAGAGAAATTCAATGCCAAATAGACTTCATACCTAGTGTTACGATACCAAACTGACCTACCTAAAGAGTTAATCCTAAGAAAACAAAGGAGATATAGAAACAAATGGATGAGTTGGTGCAAAAGAGATTTATAATGGAGAGTCCTAGCCCATGCTCAATTCCTATCATCTTAGTCCTAAAGAAAGATGGAACATGACACATGTATGTGGATTGTTAACCCATTAATAAGATCATTGTAAAGTATAGGCATCTTATCCTTAGATGAGATAATATGCTTGATAAGTTGCATGGTTCGTGTATGTTTTCAAAATTGATTTAAAGAATGACTACTATCAAATTCACATGACAAAGGGAGATAAATGGAAAATAGAATTTAAAATTAAATATGGATTGTATAAGTAGTTAGTAATGCCTTTTGGATTAACTAATACATTTAGTTTATTCATGAGGTTAATGAATTATGTCTTACATACTTTTATAGGAAAATTTGTAATAGTTTACTTTGATGATATTTTAGTTTATAGTAAGAATTTAGATGAACATGTGAAACACTTACACGTTGTGTTCAGTATGTTAAGAGAGAATTAACTACATGCTAATTCCAAAAAGTGTACATTTTGCATGGAATCCATTATGTTTCTTGGCTATGTTGTTAGTTCAGGTATTAGTGTGGATAGAGAGAAGGTAAAGACAATAAAGGACTAGCCTACACCTACGAATGCAAACGAGGTAAGATGTTTTCATGGTTTAGCAAGTTTTTATCGAACGTTTATTAAGGATTTTAGTTACATTGCTACACCTTTAAATAAACTTGTTAAAAATAATGTTGTTTTTGAGTAGGATGATGTGCATGATCAAACTTTTAGTACTTTAAAAGAAAAACTTAATAACGCACCTTTGTTATGCTTGCCTAACTTTGATAAAGTTTTTTATGTAGAATGTGATGAATTTAAAATAAGAATAGGGGTTATTTTGATACAAGATTTCAAACCAATTGCTAATTTTAGCAAAAAGCTAAGTTGGGTAACCCTGAATTATCCTACTTATGGCAAGGAACTTTATGCATTACTAAAAACTCTTTAAATATGGCAACATTATTTATGGCCAAGGGAATTTACCATTTATTTTGATTATGAGAGTTTAAAGTTCTTGAAATCCTAAGGTAAACTTAATAAAAGACATGTTAAGCGGCTGAAGTTCATAAAAATGTTTCCTTATGTAATCAAGTATAAAAATGGAAAGGAAAACGTTGTTACTAATGCATTATCTATGAGGTACATATTACTTACTTCTTTGCAAACTAAATTACTTGGTTTTAAGTTATTTAAGGGCTTTTATGCTAATGATTCTGATTTTGGCCAAGTATGGAATGCATGTGATAAATGTGTGTTTGGTGATTTTTATAGGTATAAAGGGTTTCTATTAAAGGGGAAAAATTATGCGTGCCCATTTTTTCTATTCGTGAGTTGCTTGTCAAGGAAACTCACAAGGGTGGTTTGATGAGACACTTTGGTATGCAAAAAACTCTAGATATATTACATGAGCAATATACTAAGTAAGTTAATAAGGGGCATATGAAAACTGTCTTTAAACCAAGTGATTGAGTATGGGTGCATATGAGGAAGGAACAATTTCCCCCATAAAGAATGTTCAAATTATAACCTTGAATAAATCAACCTTTTTTAGTCTTAAAGAGGATTAATGACAATGCTTATAAACTAGATTTACCAAGCAACTTTGGTAATGTTAATACTACTTTTAATGTTACTAACTTATCTTTGTTTGATATACGTGATTCGAAAATAAATCCTTTCAAAGACGGGGAAATGATGTAGAATAAGGTACTATTCAAATGCAACAAAGCAAGTATTCCTAAGATCCTTTGTGAAGAATCAATGGTCCAATGACTAGAGCAAGGATAAAAAGGATGAAAAAGGCTTTACAAGGTTTAATCATAGAGTTACAAGACAAAAAAGGTGCTCTAAAAGATTTCAAAGTTGTTCTAAAAGTTTCTGATGGTACACCAAGGATAATCACTTATTTTTATATGCAAAATAATGGACAAGACTTAAAACTTAAAGAACAAAACTTGAAGCCTATGATATAAGTCCAAGCTACATGATCAAGGAAAGACTCAATTTACAAACTAAGTTGTATTAAAGAGCCTTTTTTTTATTGTTTTGAGTTGCTAGATATTAAATTAAGGCTGAATTATAGATAAAAAAGGGCTTAACTTCTTTTGTTTGTTCTAGCTTATAGGTTCAATTGAGTTTTAATACATTAGTTAAACTTTTTACCTTAACTTTTATGTCAAACTATAATTAGTTATAGTCTTTTTAAAGATTGATAATCAATGTAGATTTGTATTTTTTTAATTAGATAGATATCTTGTAATTAAGGTTTTTTCTATATAAGCAGATTAAGAAACATCTTTTCCTTATACTATTATAATATTTACATGTCTACATAAAGGTTATAACTATATAAAATAAGAATCAATAAAATTGAGATATTTTTTAGCGAGCTTCACTTTTGCTTTTTTGTGTTCTTGAAAAAATACATTGTCTTGATTTATCAAAAAAGTAATCAACCTTTGTGACATTTAAAAATTGGGGTTTTAAAAACTTAGTTTCCTTAAGGTTTTAATCTAATCAACCTAACTTGTTTTTTAGCTTTTGAGGGTGTACATAACAAATTGATTTAAGAGTTTGTAGGATAAGTCCCCTAACAAGTTCTTTATCATTATTTCTTCTTTTTTTTTTCAATTTTCTTATTTTCAATCCTTAGTTTTTTATCATCACTAAACTTTATTTAACCAAAGATAAATTATTATTATTATATGATTTGTAATATAATTGAGATATATTTTTATTAAATATATTTATTTATTCAAAAATATTAAATATATTTAGTTAAAAATATTTAATTACTTATTAAAATTAATATTGGATATTCACTCATAATCATGTATAGTAATATTTCCCAAAAAGAGAATTTCTATATACTGTTATTGTTTTATGATTAAATTTGTATTATAATCAATTATAAACATTTATGATTATATAGTTGTTAACTCGGTATATCTTTTTTATTCAAGGAAAGCACTATTGATTAGTGTTTATACTAAAAGATTAATGAGAATAAGTTCATAAAGTTATTTGATATTCATATTCATATTTTATTAAATATCTAAATAACATAAAATCTATAGTTAGTTATGTATTTCTATTAGGACAAATAAGTAATATTAAGGAATAATGCAAAATAATCTACAATTACTTTATCTATTATAAAATTAGAGTTTATGGCATAATTCATGCATTATAACAATAAAATTTAATTTCAGAAATTAGAGTTATCAACGGTACTGTCAAAATATTGAAAATTTATTATAATAATTTTATAACAATCTTTTTCTCTAAAAATAAAAAATATTTTAATGGTGCTAATCATATGAAAATAAAATACTTGTCATTAAAAAATAAGTTCATAAACTAAAAGTGCTAATTAAGGACAACAACATGAATCTTATGATTGCAACTCCTTTAACAAAAAGGATTATTGTCCAAAACATTTAATAGACATATTAAAAGAATGAGTATTATTGGAGGTCATTAATATTATTGTATAATGATTTAATTAGGTTATACATTTAACACTTTAAGCTCATTTAAATGAGTTTATGATATTTTATATCTTTTATTGAAATACATAATTTATGAAGTTGACATCAACAATCTTACAAAAAAGACATTAAAGTTTGACCATTATCTTTATTAAAAATCATCTGAAGTCAAAAATTAGTGTTATAATAAATAAATGAGACTATGTCAAGAAAATGACATGTAGCTGCCATGACCTACATCATTATTTTAATTTAATTATGATATAGTGTTATAGCCAATGTAAAAAGGGTTGAACATAATAGTTTATGCACATTACTTTTTTTTAATAAATCTATTTAGTATCACATGTACTAAGTGAGGACTATAGGAAAAATAATATCTCATATGATACTTAAGGTTATTTTATTAAATATTAATTTAGTTAATAATATTATGAATGACTTAATAAGTAATTAAAATGTTTAAATTCTATTAGTTAGTAAAAAAATATGACTTTTAATGAAAATTTTTATTGGTCAAGAGGCATGACTCTTAATAAAATCTTGGTAAAAGATAACCTTTCAAGTCTATAAATAGGAATCTAATCATCTTTCGACACCTTATGTCAACCCAACACAACAACAAAATGTTAACATAATGTTACAAAGTGCAATTACAATTAATTTAATATATTCTTTCCATTATTATGAAAAGGGTTAAGAGGAAAAAATTATACTCCATTAAGTTTGACACATAAAAAATCTATAATTTTAAATGAATTAAAGTACGTTGTCATCTTAATTGTGTGAAAAATATTAAATTTTAAAATTCATTATTAAATTTTTTTATGCTTAATTGTTAATATACATAAATATTAATTATGTCTTACAATTTCAACAAAAAAAAAATAAAAGTCTACAACTTAAGAAAAGGCCAAACACAATGGATCAAATAGTGATTCATTATTAAGAAGCAAATGTAACAATTTACAATTCAGAAATTGTTACTTTAGGAAACTCTTATCTTTTATATGTTGAGATTTGTTTGTGTCTTTTAGTTTGAAACCATATAACAATACTTAATTGCAAAAGGTGTGTAAGAAGAAACACAACAAAAATGAAAGTATGTAAGGCAAGAACTAGAGAGAAGAATCAACAAAGAGAGAGAAAAAAGAGTTATCATTATTACATACAGGTTTTCTTTTTCTCTTAATTACTTTTTCCTTCTAGTTTTTAATTTTAAGATACTAATTTGAAATAATATTTATGTAAAAATTATTGTAAATTAGTATATTTTTAGAAGCTAATTAACATATTTTTAAACTTAATTTACTAATCACTTTATAACTATTAAGCTAGTCATTATGTGACCATTAGACTAATCATCATGTATTTGTTACTAGCCATTATATATCATAATATTGCTAACTATTTATTACTATTAGAATTTATGTTCAGTATTATTTCTCTTTATGAGTTATTAAACCATAACTAATATAAATTAATCTCTTTCTCTTATTTTTAAAATTGAGTAGACATCATTCATAACAATCCATAGCATATTACAGAGTTAATTAAAAGATTGAATTGTTTCTATTGTCTTATTATTTTAAATGCTTGTTAGTGGGAAGGTTTATTATATCCTAAGAGAAAAGTTATTATAACATCTTATATTAGGACAATTTGTCTATAAAGATAAAAATTAACCTTAATGACAATGCCTAGTACAATTCAAATATATTATTATTTTGGTTAATTTACTTTTTGTTGCAGCATTATATTATTTCATTAATTTTTTTTTCAATAATCTTAAGGAAAGTTTCTTTTTATTTTAGGTGGTTTGTAATACACATTCTTTTGTTGCCATTAGAAACTATTAAGAACGATCATACATATGTCAAAATGTGGGGCAAGTGTCTAAGCTTAAGGTACGAGTCATTCTATACATATTTTCATGTACTTTAAGCCATGTAAGCTTAAGGTTGGTATGACTTAAGCAAATATGCCTAATTGTTATATGGTAAATAAATGATAGTTTTTCTTGAAATTATTGTATTGCTTCCATTCACTTACTAAATGATGCCATTAAATGTTGGAGAATATTTACATATTTTGATGAAATGAGACATAATTATATAATTCTATCTTTGTTATTAATTATAATTTTTCTTGTAAAATATCCTGATGAGGATTTGCTTAAGATTTTAATTTTACTAAGATGATCTTGATTGTTAACGATACCTACACCATATAATAATAATTATATGGATAGATCTTATGTTACAGTTGCTAGTAGGGATTTGTTGGGCTGCCTTTAAGGGGCATTGATTTAAGTTATAAGTTTCATACTTATTGCTAATTATATTATAATAGATTTCCATTATACTAAAAGAATATAATGATACTAACTAAATTTTTTATACAAATGAGATATGTTCACTTGTAAAAGTGAAGTAGTTGTTTAAAAGTCTAACAAATAAATAATTATTACTCAATTCAACACAAAATTTGAGTTCATAACATTAGAGATGACTAATATAGAAAAAAAAATTATTTAATGAATTTTTTGATAAATATTTCATTATGAGTAAAATTGACACTATAAGTATTAATGTATTATAATAGCATTAAGAGTAAATTATATAATGAAAAGAATAGACATGTTTATCTAACTTATAAGTTAGTAAAGTAAATTGTTGAGTAATAGAATGATTGTTTAATTTAGTATTATTAGAGATAAATTAGGATAATCCTTTAACTAAATCACTAAGTAAAAAAATAATTAAATTATATTAAGAAAAATGAGATAATGTCTATAGAATATATAGTCAAAAGTGAAAAGACCCTAACATATGTAATCAAAGATCCCTTGAAGTAGGTTAATATAAGTAATAATAAGTTATTGATTGACCTTATATGCATTTTCAAGACTATAAGCCTTTTCATATAGTATAGACAGTGTAAAAATTTTTGTTATTTAAGATTAAGTTATATTCTTAATGAATTCTATAGCTTAAGGATGATGTGTTATTAGAATGTACATATTTAATAGATTCAACTATATGTAAATAAAATGAGACTATTCTTGCGAGATTTTAGATAACTTTAAAACTTTCATGAAAATAAACCAAATGTGCATATGATCTAAAAGCGTTAAACCACATTAAATAGTATAATCTTAAAAAATATAACATTAAGATAAGTTCACTAATAATCATAAAGAAGTTATAATTCAAAAACAATTATTTTAATATGTTTTTAAATATCAAAACTTGTATGTCCTAATCTTTAGTTTATAGCCCAAAAAGCACCAAAGATGGTATTTTATATTTTTATTCGTTAAACTTAGCATAATTAGCTTTTTAAAATAGTAAAAAATAATTATAAATTAGTGTATTTTTAAAAGCTAATTAACATATTTTTAGATTTGATTTACTAGTTGTTTTATGACAGTTGGACTAGCCATTATATATCTCTTACTAACCATTATAAACCATAATAATGCTAGTTGTTTATTATTGTTAAAATTTATGTTTAACATTATTTTATTTTATGAATTATTGAGTCATAATTAATATAAATTAATCTCTTCATCTTATTCTTGAAAAAAGTAAACATCATTTATAACACTCCACATCAAAAAATTTAAATAGTTTTTGTCACCTCACGATTCAAAGTATACTTTCACAAGAAAGTCTATTATATTCAAGAAGAATAGCTGCTATAACCTATTATACTAGAACAAATTATTTATAGGGTAAAAATTATCCTTAAAGATAGAATTTAATATACATGAAATACAATATTATATTTTTTACTAATTTTTTTCTCAAAAAAAAGCACATTTTTTAGGTTGATTGAATTTGTGGTGGTGGTGGAGGTTGACTGAATATTGGTGAATTTGGTGTTCTGTTGGATCTATTGCTCGATCGCTATTTGTTCGAAGGATTCTTGCTTGAATTTATATTGCTATTTTAGAGCTTTCTCCTGTTGACTTGGAACGAAAATTTATTTTCGGTCCTGTTTATAGGCCCCTTTGATTCAGTGATATTTGTTGCGTGGCAACCTTGATTTGGAGTTGCTACTCAAAATTGAGTCAAAGCTCTTGTGCACAACATTTACGAAGGCTATTATGAGAGGCTTAATATCGGCATGATCAGAAAATAATCCAATTTAGAATGTTCAGCTTGTAAAAATAAAATTATTTAACATGTTGCATGTTTGTAATTAAAGTGATAATTACAGTGTTCATTCCCATGTTTTATGATATATAATTAAGCATTTCCTCTCATATTTAATGGCTTCCCCCCCCCCCAAAACAAAGATGTTCACGTAAAAGTTTTGTAAAGGTTTTTTTTTATTTTTTAAGGACTCTCTAAATAATACTTTTCGAGTTACCGTAATGCCTTAATTAGGATTCATTTTGTTATGTAATTATATATCGATATGCTTAAGTAATGCAACTCTTGCTTCATTTGGTCTTATACTTAAATTAAGGACAAAGGTGGCTAACTGGGGACGATTGTCTGCCCATTAATTAATGGGTTAATTGCATATTCCTCAAATATAACTATTTCAGCGATCGTAGGGATGGCTGTTCCCTGCAAACAACCATATGTTAAACCAACAAAAACCAACAAACATTTTTTTAATTCCTTTTTGCTTTATTTGGTTTGGAATTCCTTCTTTTTTTTTTTTCTTTTCTTTTCGTTTTTTGAACGAGCATTTCTAATCTTGTAAGCCCCCAACAATCTATGACAACTTGGATCAATTCATACCATACTCAAAAAAAAAAAAAAAAAAAAAGTTCCAATAGATTATGGAATATGAAGAGGCAACAAAATCAAAATCCTCGCAGCCCATGAAGCTGTGGCGTGCAAGGAATATGAATCTGAACCTTCCTGACCTCAGGATCGCTTCTGCTTTTCAATAAAGCAAAGCCCAATCTCATGCCTTAAAGTTACCTATCCCACTCCTGAAAATATCAAAATAAACAGTATTCCATTAATCGTCTCGATAATGATATAATTATTTATTATGGCTAAGTTAATAACCTTCCCTCACCAAATAATATTAAATATTGCGAAAAAAAATATTAATGTCTTACTTTGTTGAAATAAATGACTTTTTTAGTATTTTATTCAATAATTTTATTAGTAAAAAAAATATTATTCACTTCAAACAAATAATATTTTTACAATAAATTCCAGCAAACTATAGACGTCAAGGCAAGGGACTTCAAATGAACTAGAAGACATTAACTGACTAACAGAATTTGAGAAACTAAAACTCTCCTGGATTTCTGATAAAAAAAAAAAATAGTGTTTATTTCCAAAACCCTGTTTCTTTTCCTTGCAAGTCATTGCCAGCCAACGCTTCCCTGCCTTTGCCTCCACACAAATTCCATCTCTCTCAGTTTTTTTCCCTCTTTTTTTAAATATATATATTATTTTAATCATTTTTCATGTATAAACAGAAATGTCGAGGACACAACTAATCCAAAAGAAAGCCACCCATTGGAACAGAATCAGCAATAGAGGTGTTTTGGTTGGATAATGGAGATTAAAGTAGAAGCTGAGAATTCTCGCCATCTCAATGAAGAGAGAATTCCTCTCTTGCGAGACATGGCCATACCTAATACAGGTGAGAGAAGCCTGATTCAGAAAGCCATTAGCCAGACCTTTCAGAGCACAGCTCATCTGGCCAATCTTCTGCCCACGGGGACAGTTCTTGCTTTCCAGCTTCTAGCACCCGTACTCTCTAACCAAGGCAACTGTGACCCTGTTGGCAGGTCAATGACCGCAGGGCTTGTAGCCCTCTGTGGGCTTTCATGTTTCCTGGCTAGCTTCACAGACAGCTTCAGGGACAAGAATGGGAACGTCTGCTACGGTTTTGCAACTTTCAGAGGCTTGTGGGTAATCGATGGTTCAGCGACCGTTTCACCAGAACTAGCTGCCACGTATCGGCTGCGATTTGTGGATTTCATCCATGCTTTCATGTCTATACTTGTATTTGCAGCCGTTGCTCTCTTTGATCAGAATGTGGTTAATTGTTTCAATCCAACACCGTCAGTTGAGACTCAGGAGATCCTCACATCATTGCCAGTTGGGATTGGCGTCATTTGCAGCATGTTATTCCTTGTGTTCCCTACCCAACGCCACGGACTTGGATTCCCCCTCTCTGCTATTTGAAGAGTTGAAAGTCACCACGGCGCTTTGATAACTTGTTTACATTTCTTTATTTCTTATTTTCTTTGAAGACTGAAGCATGCCATATGTTAGTTACATTCGATTGAATGTAATTAAGAAGCAACTTGATGGTTCCCACCTTCAAATCCTCGAAAGATCTAGTAGTAAGTTGAAGAGCGATTATGGCTCAGGGGAGCACTATAGCCATCCTTGTTCAGCTTTGGGAATGTAACAGTTTAGAAATTTATTCGCTACAAGAAAGAAAGAACAAAATTTATAGAGTGACTAATATATATCATGGGCACAATCTCATCACAATCACGGAGGGCCCCTATCAATCAGTCAAACAGCACGTTTGCTTCAGCGGTAGCAGAATAGGCTAAAAAACAGCACGCAATTTAAGCAAATACCTCAATTACACTTCAAGATTGAAGCTCTTCAATTTTTCCCTCCGACGGTTTAGAATGTTCGGAACCTTTTTTAAACTCTGCCAATTAAATTGGGACAGAGAAGCGCATTGGACTGCTTTCTCAGATGCATTATGTTTAGATCCTTGTAAAAACGAGGACTGCGGACATTCATAAATGATCTATTTTTTACCAGCCAGGTTAAATTAATTACAGAACTTCATACATTGATTCGCTTGGCTACATGGGTTACGTTAGGTGCTCTCTTGAACTCTCTTTATGAGTGCCAACCCGAACACAGACTCATCAGTCACTGTCACCTGCCTCACTCTCTGTCACAGGTAACCTTTTTGTGGCGTCGATTGTTTCTTTTCTGCCAAAATGGTATCTGAACAAATGGGCTATTCAGATGCAAGGAATTAAAGGACGACGCATCTAGAACGCTATGTAAGCCTACAAAAACATTACACTGGAACAAATTTACCCTTGAAGGTCCATCAAATACCCATTCATCCCTTCTTTTTAAGGCACATCAGCATTTGTTAAAATATTTCCAAATAATATTTTTTCAATCATAATATAATTTGATTAGTAAGAAGCAATTTTATACAATATTACACTATTAAAATTATAATATTGAGTTTGATTTGAATATTATTGATTGTACCTAATTTAAATTATACAATTATATGATATATATTTGTTTTTTTTTTTTACATGGCTTGAACATTTTTTATTTAAAAGTATATGATTATAATAAGTTCATGAGAGAGAAATATATTATTAAATTAAAGCAAACTCTCTCAATACATCAATGATTTCAGTTTTTACAAACTTTAATATATTATTTATAATATTATTTATGTGAAAAAGGTTAAGTTTAAAATCTATGACATGGAAATATTATGTTTAGTTGTTCTTGCATGCTTGGCTTAGCTTCTATAGAGCAAGTGGTATGGTGATTGAAATAAAAATTTTTGGCATGGTTCTAGACTCTTTGTTCATGTAAAATCATTACATGGCATGCATGCATAATAGTTGTGTAAAATCATTACAAAGCTGCATGTCCTGCCTGACATGAAAGATCGTTGTGTTTATATTGTAACATATAACAGTTATGTTGAGACCTGGTTAAACTAATTTCTTAGAAATCTAATTTAAGGCACAAGTCCAAGGAATTGTCGAAAATTCCTTGTGTAAGCAATTGCACTAGTTGTATAAAAAAAAAAAAAAGGAAAGTAAAATTGTGGGTCTTTAAACATAGCATAAAGAAAAGGATAAAAGTGTTGGAACTTATAGTTGTTGAGCCCATTAAACCACTAGATAAGTGTGTCTTTATTGATAGACACATTTTTCGAATTCTTATATATATATATATATAACAAAAAAACATGACCCTCGTGTACTTATATAGTTGCGGGACATAAGTTGGATAAGTTAGTAATGGCAAGGGGCTATGGCTGCTAAGCTGAAAGGATTTATTTGGTAAATAATGGCTTCCGTATTCATTTGACTAGTTGGGACTTGCAATTTTGGAATTTTGAAAGGGACAAGTATTGTAAGTAAGAGACTTGTTGTATCTCTAACATAAAGCCCAGAAATTGGTATGATGTATCCATGAATTGCGTTCATTCCTTGCTTTTCATGCATGGTTGCTTTGATCTATTTAAAAAAGAGAAAAAAAAGGAAGAAATGTTAAGTTATAAAGGTGCCTTTAATGGGTGCAAAAGCCCTAAAAACATAATGGTGATTCCTTGTGACTAAAAAATAGATGGCTTTTTACTAGCATTTATTGGAAAACAACGAAAAATAACAACTCCTTAATGAAAAGCTTTAGTTGATGACATAAAGAACTATATATTTTTTACTTGTTAGTTGTCATAAAATTGTTGTTTAGCTATAAAGAGCCGTAAGAAAGGAATTTTAATTCCTTATATATAGAAGAGGCTAGCTTGTTGAAAGGGAATGCCAAAATGAAATTATAAATTCTAGGTTTACTATTTTAAAAAAATTAAGGTGTCACTCTTAGAATTCCATAAGGGTCACGAAAGGAATTGTAAATTCTTTAAAAGGCAACAACGATTATGTTGTTTGGAAAAATCCATTATGTTATGGTTGGTCATGACATATAAAGGAAAAGAGCACATGATACTTAATTGGTTAATGCCATGGTTTTATTTTTCAAAAAAAAAAAAAACAAAATGTTGATGAAGCATTGCAATTCGAAGGAAATTAAATTCCTTATCCAAAGATAGATAATGACAACTTAAGAGTGCATGCAAAATCATGTATGTTCTTTTCATACCTAAAGTAATTGTTATAACTGGTGGGGCCAAGTGGTTGTATGTATAGTTTTGATCGTTACACACATTTTTCTATATGTCATATTGCATCCCATTGATTTTGTTAATGCAAGTTCCTCAGTGAATTGGTAGTTTTGCCACTAAGTTGAGTTGCCATATGCATATACAAATTTATGTATAATAGTTTCTTCTTGTGGTAGTTGTTTTTATCAAATAAAATGGAAATTATATAAAGGCAATTTGATTGAGATATAAAAGGACCTTAGTCTATTATAGAGAACAAAATTTTAGAGTCAATAAGATTTGGATATATCACAAAATGTTGTAATTATTTGGTTTAGAATGTCACAAATGTTGTGATTATTTGATATGAAACCCAAAAATGTGTACATATTATGGAAGACTAGTAATTAATAATTGCTAGACTAATTATTTTAGTGATTGTTATAGATATTTTATTTATATAAGTGGCTTTTAAAAATTAATAACTAGAAAGTTATATTTCATGAATTTAAACTTTAATCAAAGAAAAGTTTAAAAAGAGACTTAACTACTAAAGTATGAGTGGTTATACAATAAAAAATCACTACTAGTTGAATTAGACTTAATATCCTTCCGAATGAAAGGATGAATTAATTATACCCTTTTAAATAAGCATGACTTTTGAAAAAATTAGTTATACAAAATTAAAAGAGTTGATAAAAGTTTTGGTGAACAAGAAGTTAAGAAAAATAGTCTTAAATCCATATCTATGAATCACCTAAGATAAAACTTTAACTTAATGCTTGCCACAATATTTAAATTTAAGTTCAATGAAAATTAAAATATATAATTAGTGTAATTAAAGTATTATAATTAATTTTTATTTATAACCCAAAATTAGTATTTGGTATCCGCAATAAATTAGAATAATGAGTTTTTAAGACTTTTAATATATTTGAAATGATGCTTTATAATAAGATCTTAATCTACTTATGAATAAAAAATATTTAGATCATTCTAATAAGTTAAAGGATTTACCTTTAAAGTATTTATGAAAAAATATAAACACAATAATTTTTAATGTGTAAATTAATTAAAAAAGTAAAATATTATATATTTATTTGTATTAATTGATTAGATAACTTGTAAATAAGCATAGTTAATTTAAAACTTATTTTACATATTATTCAAATTTATTGTAATATTATTTTTACTATATAAATGTTTAATTTATAAAATACTTTACTTATACTTTTAACTTTCAAAATTACAAAAAGTTGATTATATTTTTAATATTTTGAAAATAATGAAAATTATTGAAACAATTTCAAAATAAAAATTATATTTATTTCTTAATTTATGTAGTAATTATAAAAATAAATCATTTAATAAAAAGATATACTAAAATAGTCATGTCTATTAATATTGACAAATATTTTGTTTTACTAAGTAATCATTCTTTTGATCAAAGAGAATAAATAAAAAATATTATTTTTTAGTAGAATAATTTTAAATGATATAAAAATTTTTAAAATTTTAATTTTATTAATACAAATTGTAATTAAGTATATTTTATTTTATCTTACAAGAAAATTTCTTACAACCTAATTATACTACTGTAAAGTTGTATTTTACCTTAATAAAAATAACATTAAATATACCATTTATTATGAAGAGAAATTTTATCTTAATGAAAATGATATCAAATAATAAGTTAAAATAAATTTTTTACTTTTAGTATAATCCCATCTTCAATGTAGTGCTGCCTTCGTCCTTTTACCGTCGCAATTTCCTGCGTGCAAACTCTCCCTTGTGCCCAGCTATCACAATATGCCTCTAGTCATGAACAATGAGTCGATCGCTGGGAGTTCTCGACCTCAAAGTGACCAAGCCGCCCCTCCTTCAAGACACATCTGCTCCCGAAACAGAGCAAAAGACCAAGGGACGTAGAGGCCTCGGCCAGACATTTCATATTACTGCCCAGATCACAAAGCTTTTGCTCACAAGAACGATTCTTATTTTGGAACTTCTCCGCCCATAATCTCAAAAAAAGGGAAATGTAACTTAGCAGACCACTTATTGATTGCTAGCCTCGTGGCCTTTTGTGGAGTCTCTTATTGTCTGTTGTGCTTTACTCATAGCTTGGGGATCATTCATTCACTAGCAGCCATATCGTCCGAAATGGCTGCTAAATATATGCTAAAGATGACGAATTTTGTGCATGTCTTCATGTCAGTGATTGTGTTTGTAGCAGTTGATTCCACACAACACAATCAGTTACTGATGCTGCTAGAGCTACTAGTTCGAGCTGCATTACTTGACAAGCTTCTGTTTTGAAGATTTCCTTCTAAATCCGAAGTTCATAATTTGTTATGGCAGTTGGAGCTAAGGAAGGATTGCTGCTCATCTTTCTCCATTCCAAGTGTCAAATATCTTGTCTTACAAGTTGTTAATCATGCGCAAGGCAACTAGGATTGCTCTCTTTTGAATTTGTTTTAATTTGTTGCTTTAGCAAGCAATCTTGCATGCTGCAGAAGTTCGAGGGACTGTCTTGAACCCCAACAAGCTTTCTACACTTGTTCAAGTTATTAGCATTCATTAAGCTCTTTTTTTCTTGATGTAATGATGTATAGAGCTTATTCCATAATGCAGCTTACAAGTTAATGAAAGTGTGGTTGAAAGCCTTCTCCTCATTTTATCCTCCTTGTGATTTCTTGTTTACTGTCAAAAACCTGAGTTGTTCACTTGAAGCTTTTAGTTTCAAAGCTAAAACAGTTATCATAATCAGTTGCTAAGATTTATCAAACAACTGTGGCATGTGGATATTATTACTACGCTAGCACAGAAATGCACTGAAAAGACTAAGATTTATCCCAACAATCAAAAAAACTTGATGGATGGACCTGACATTTCCACAAAGCACATTTGCCATAATACCTAAAGGAAACAAAAAAAAAATAAAAAATTAGGAAAAATTGACAGATTATAAGTTAATATTTGTTCTCGCATTATTTGCCAAGGTCGACAAACTCAACCATTAAGAAATCAAGGCTTCATGCAACTTGCTTAGATACCAAAATGCACTCCCCAAGGCAATCCATGTTCGTATTGAAGGAATCCATCTATCCGTTGCCATCTCATCCACAAAATGTGTGTTGCGAGTGATTAGTTTGCTGAAAAGGTGGAACAGCATGGGGGCCTGTCGTGCCCGTGAGTGGCTTTCTGCAGGTTTCCTCTCTTGCAAAAGCCTTTCGAATGTAAATAAATGTCCGAGCATCAACGTAGATGCCCTCAGTCCACCATTGAAACCTCGATCTAGATTACCATTGTTTGCTGACATCAACTGAGGCATAATTACACCAAATATTGTATGTTCATGCCCAAAACCAAATATGAGTACGGATTTCGGTCCCCCTTTTCCAGTTCATAAAAACTACTGAAAGTCAGCCTTAGATCATTACGACATGGAATTCACATGATTAAGTACGCCGGATCATTTTTTAAATCTCGTAATATGATACTTTTTTAGCCATCTATGAAAAGCTTTCAGTCATGGCCGTACGTATGTGCCTGATGCATGGCCAAAACAAATCAAAGTCAATTCAAGGGAGGTGCCATTATATTTGCTGCCTACGCGGAGAACGAAGAAAACCTAAGTTGAAAAAGGAACAAGCCTATAAAACCAAAGCAACAGGTTTGGGAATCCTTTTGGTGGTCAGGAAAGGTGCCTTTCCTAAGCCAAAAACCTTGGTAAATTGTCAAATCAACACGATTTTGAGGGCAACTTAATGTTAATTTTAGCTTTGATGGAGTCAATTCATCATTCTTCAAATGCTATCCATGCCCGGATAAAAGCACAAACATAATGAAAGCTTGATTGGATTGAAGCCATATCGTTCAAAGCTACGAGCATTAACAAAGCAAACAAATTAACATTAGGGATTAACCGTGGGAAGCAAACAACTGCAACTACCAGATCCTGATAATTTTTTTAATTACGTACTGATGGAACATCTAAATGTTAAGAGTGGGTCATATTATTTAAAGTATGACTCAAAATAAAAGGTTTAATATGATGGTTGGTTAGGCATAATGGTAATTTGAGTCATCGGGTTTAAAATCCTCCACTCTCCCTATTAAGGATAAACGTTACAGGAAGAAGAGTTTCCTCCCATTTAAGATAACTTCCCATTTAAGATAACTGAGTCTTCCTATTTAAGGTAACAGTTACAGGAAAGGAAGGATGTGTATCTATATATATATGTTATTACGGACTTTTCTTGGGACTCTTAACCATCAGAGAGAAAACGTAAAGAAAAGAAAGGGAGAGTAGGAGAAAAGAGAGAAGCGTTAAGGAAAAAAAAAGGGAGGATTCTCGTCTTTGCTATAGGATATCAGCATAATGGACAATGGTATGTTGATTTTGTTACAGTTTTATTGCTAGTATTCGTATAAAGAAAGATCCTGTATTACAGAAATAGGAATTTCATAAAAAGAAATTCTGGAAAAGTTCTAACAATTGGTATCAGAGCGGGTCTGCGAATACTGCAATTTGTTTTTCTTTCTCTGTTTGTGTCGTATTTTGATTTATTTATTTTTGTGTATAATTAAAAACGAAATGATGACGCACGTAAAAATAATTTTTTTGGTCTCTTTTACTGCACGACAACGAAAACGGCCGGCGTTGAACGGGGAAACGCCGGCCAACGGCCGGCGTCGAAAGGAAAGGGGAAACGCCGGCCATGGAGAGTAAGCACCGGCGAAACGGCCGGCATCGAAAGAAAAAAGGGAAAGCCGGCACGAGGACGGTACGCCGCCAGACCCGAACGGATCTGGGTATGGCGGATCGGCCTCGTGTTTCCGGGTTCACCCGCCGACCCGAACGGATTGGGCACGGCAGAAAGGGGAAGAACGTTCTTCCTGGTGGCGACGGGATCCAGGTCGGTCGGGTGAGTGCGGCGGAAAGGTCTCCCGGGGAATCGCGATTCCGGGTGACGCTGCGGACCCAGGTTGCTTCGGAGACCCGACCCGAACAGGTTGGTTCGCCCCACGTTCATCCGTCAGAGGCAACGTCGGGGAGAACCGACGAATGGGGTTAGTTGTCGACGGAGACCCCTTCGAATGACCGGATTGGGCGCGGGTCTGGACTGCGACGTCGGTCTGGACTCTGCGCCGGTGGTCGAACAGGGGCGACGCTCGAAGGCAGCACGCGGGCGACGCCTGCAGAACCGTACCGCCACCGTGGGTCGATCGGCCGGAGGCGGCAGAACGGTGGTGCCGCCATTGTGCGACCGGAGCGTGTCGTGGGTTGCCTGGTACGCGGGTCTCACCTGTAGTATGGTGGTACCCGGGTTCGAATGGATACCACGTGAAAAGAGACCGTATATTGAAAACTCTCACATAAAAGATAATTTAAATCTTTATAATTGAAGATTTTTTAAAGCTTATTGAATTCATATCAATATGAGTCAAATATTGAAAGCTTGTTTGTCACCAAAGTGGTCTGGTTTTGAAAGGATTTGAACAGTTGATTGTGAATTTTAATTGTTTATTTTTTGGATGCTAATGAAATGTTTTGAAATGAACAATTGTGGTTATTAATTATGAAGTTAGGAGATCATCCAAAAATGGATCATTGCTTGTAATTAATGACATTAAAGAGGATTAATTGACATACTGGGTAAATATGATTGTATATCCAAAGATAACATTCATGTTAACTCTAGTATGATTGATTAATCTATTAAAGTATATTTAAATTAGCATCATTATTGATTAAAGTTATGTATTTAAGGATTACCCAAAGGTGAACTTAAATACATGATTAAAGTTTGTAATGTATCTGAATCCATTAGAGTTACTCAAAGCATTAAAGTGTAAATTGGATTATGTTTGCAGCTTCCAGTAATATATTCGCCTTAGGTAATTCGATAATCAAATTCAATGGGCTGAACTATACAAAATGGTCTGAGCATATTCAGTTTCATTTAGGTATATTGGGCTTAGACTTAACAGTCATTTCGGATGAAAAGCCTACAGCCATTACAAGGACCAGTACAGAATCTGATAAGTCTTTTTATGAGGCTTGGGTATGGTCCAATAGGCTGAGTTTGAATTTGATGTAAAGCTATCGATGCCTAAGACAGAAAATACGAGGGAATTTCTAATGAGAATTAAGTAATACTCTCAATCAGATATAACTGATAAATCCATCGTAGGAACCCTAATGAGTGAGCTGACGACCAAGAAAGTTGATTGGTCACAGCCCATTCATGATCATGTGACTAGTATGGCTAATCTAGTAGTAAGGTTGAACACAATGGGAATGGATGTGAGTGATTCATTTTTGGTTTAATTTATCATCAACTCACTGCCTTTTGAATTTGGTCAGTTCCAAGTGAATTATAACACTATTAAAGAAAAATGGAACTTTCAGGAAATTAAGGCCATGTTGGTTCAGGAGGAAGGGAGATTAAAGAAGATGAAGGATCACTCCATTCACCTCATCGTTCGTAATGATGTTAGTGGTAGCAAGTCTAAACCACATAAGGAAAATAAGAAGAAGGATAAAGCCTCTATAAAAGTCACTGGAGGTTAGATCCAAAAGGATCAGAAATGCTTCTTCTGCGAAAAGATTGGTCACTTAAAAAAGGTGCCCAATAATATTTGGTGGTTAGACTCTGTAGCTACTATTTATGTGTCACATATTATGTAGGGATTCCTTTCAATCTAGCCCATAACAGGAACTGAGAAATTTCTCTATATGGGAAACAGAATGAAGGCACGAATAGAAGGAATTAGGACGTACAGATTGATCTTGGACACTAAGTGTCGTTTGGATTTAGAAAAGTGTCTCTACGTTCCTGAATGTGCTAGAAATTTAGTTTCTGTTGCAAAGTTGGATGAAGTGGGATTTAACCTCAAGATTGGAAACGGTGCATTTTCATTGTATAGACATTCGTACTATTATGGATCTGGTACTTTGATTGATGATTTGTACCGTTTTAATCTTAATGCAATGTTTGCTGATTCCATATTTTTTGTTGAGCATAGTATAGGTAACAAACGTAATGTACATGATGAAAGTTCTGCTTTCTTATGACATCAAAGATTGGGTCATATATCCAAAGAAAGGATATTGAGGTTGGTGAAAGGTGATAATCTGCCTCAATTGGATTTTATTGATTGAGATGTATGTATTAATTGTATAAAAGGGAAATAAACAAGACATACATTAAAGAACCTAGCCATAAGAAGCAGTGAGCCTTTAGAATTGATACACACTGATATTTGTGGCCCATTTGATATCCCAACATGGGGTGGTGAGAAATATTTCATCACATTTATAGATGACTACTCACGGTATTGTTACTTATATCTACTGCATGAAAGGTCTCAGTCAGTAAACACCGTATAGGTTATTAATGAAATGGAAAGGCAATTAGAAAAGTAAAAGTGATTAAGTCAGAAAAGGGTGGTGAATATTATGGAAAGTTCAATGAAAGTGGACAATGTCCTGGTCCATTTGCAAAACTTCTTGAAAGTCGAGGCATATGTGCACAGTATACAATGCCTGGTATATCACAACAGAATGGTGTAGCGGAAAGGCGGAATCACACACTTATGGATATGGTTAGGAGCATGTTGAATTATAGTACTGTACCTTTATCCTTGTGGATGCATGCATTAAGGACTGCTGCATATCTGCTAAACAGGGTTCCTAGTAAGGCTATCCCCAAAACTCCTTACGAGTTATGGACAGGAAGGAAACCCAGTTTGAGACACCTCTATGTTTGGGGTTGTTCAGCAGAAGTAAAGATATATAATCCACATGAAGGAAAGCTTGATGCAAGAACCATAAATGGTTATTTCATTGGCTATCCTGAAAAGTCGAAAGGGTACAGGTTCTATTGTCCTAACCATAGTACTAGAATAGTTGAGTCTGATAATGCTCGGTTCATTCAAAGTAGCCAGTTCAGTGGGAGTGGGGAATCATGAAAGGTGGATATTAAAGAATTACAAAACGAAAGATCCACAGTGGTACTCCTACTCAAGTTGGTATCCCCACATCCAGTGTTTCTACTCAAATTATTGTTCCTTATGTTGCATCACAGTCACGTGACATGCAAGGACAACGAATTGATACTTGAAACATGCAAAGTGAACACATAAGAGATGAACCAAGTGACAATGTTCAATTTACAAATGAACAAGTGATACCACAAAAAATGACATTACGGAGGTCTACAAGACAGAAAAGGCCAGTTGTTTCGAATGATTATGTGGTTTACTCACTTGAGCATGAATCGAAATTGAGCATTGATAAAGATCCAGTCTCATTTAAACAAGCCATGGAATGTAATGATTCTGAAAGGTGGTTCAATGCCATGAAGGAAGAGATGAAATCGATGGATGTAAATCAAGTCTGGGAACTAGTAGAGTTACCTGAAAGATCAAAACGAGTTGGCTGTAAGTGGGTCTTCAAGACCAAGCGAAACTCGAAAGGTAACATCGAAAGGTATAAGGCCAGACTTGTTGTCAAAGGTTTCACTAAAAGGGATGGTATTGACTATAAGGAGACTTTCTCTCCAGTTTCTAAGAAAGACTCCTTAAGAATTATTATGGCTTTGGTGGCTCATAATGATCTAGAGCTTCACCAAATGGATGTAAAGATCGCCTTTCTGAACGGTGACTTGGAAGAGGAAGTGTATATGGACCAACCTGAAGGTTTCATCACCACCGGGCAAGAAAATTTGGTGTGTAAATTAAAGGCATCGATATATGGACTGAAACAAGCCTCCCGACAATGGTATATTAAGTTCAATAATACCATTACGTCATACGGTTTTGTAGAGAACACCGTTGATCGGTGTATCTATATGAAGGTCAGTGGGAGCAAGTTCATTACATTAGTCCTATATGTCGATGACATTCTTTTGGCTGCTAATGACATGGGTTTGTTACATGATGTAAAGAAATTTCTCTCTGATACTTTTGAAATGAAAGATATGAATAAGGCATCTTATGTGATAAGAATAAAGATATTCCATGATAGATCACAAGAATTGTTAGGAATGTCTCAGAAAGGCTATATCGATAAAGTATTAGACAGATTTAGAATGGAAAATTGCTCAACAGGAATAGTTCCAATTCAGAAAGGGGACAAGTTTAGTGAATTGCAATGTCCAAAGAATGATTTGGAACGGAAAGTAATGGAATCAAATCCCTATGCATCACTGGTTGGAAGCCTAACGTATGCGCAAACATGTACTCGGCCAAACATCAGTTTCGCAGTTAAAGTGTTAGGCCGATATCAAAGTAATCCTAGAATAGATCATTGGAAAGCCGGAAAGAAAGTACTTAGGTACTTACAAGGCACCAAAGATTATATGCTTACTTATAAAAGATCAAGTCATCTTGAAGTAGTAGGCTATTCGGATTCAGATTATAATGGATGTGTAGACTTGAGGAAATCTACATTTGGTTACATGTTTCTGCTGAATGGAGGAGCAGTTTCATGGAAAAGTGGGAAGCAGTCTGTCATTACTACTTCCATTATGGAGGCTGAATTTGTAGCATGCTTTGAGGCTACTGTTCATGCATTATGGTTGCGGAATTTTATCTTAAGGCTTTGTTTGGTCGACATTATAGAAAAGTCGTTAAGAATTTATTGTGATATTCCGCAGCAGTTTCTTTCTCTAAGAATAATAGGTATTCTAAAGGTGCGAAACATATGGATTTAAAATACCTATCTATTAAGGAAGAAGTGCAAAACCATAGAGTGTCTATTGAGCATATTGGTACTGAATTGATAATAGCGGACCTGTTAACTAAAGGTTTGCCATCGAAAACATTTACTGGACATGTTGATCGGATAGGTATTATGGACAGGTCCTCATTCTCTTGAAAGCCAATATTTTAGGATGCTCATATTATTATGACACTCGTGAATTCAATTAAGGTTATGGTTTTATTTGTGCTTTGTTATCTCTGTTCAGTTGTATACGATTATAGTTTGTGAGATAACTAATGGCATTTATAGAAATGACAATTTAAAGTTTTAATGTTCCTCAGTAAGGTTATTATGAATTATGATGATTATGTGATACATGGAAGGAATCATGTCGCTGAATGAAAGATGTGTGACCGCCATGATCAGATCATTTTAATTCAATTAAGTATTATGATTTGATGATCTTTAAGGATTGTGCGCACTTATCTGTTATTGATTCATCAAGTCATAATATGGGCCAAGTGGGAGATTGTTAAATTAATTAACATGAGTAGCCCATATTATTTAAAGTATGACTCAAAATAAAAGGCTTAATATGATGGTCGGTTAGACATAATGGCAATTTGAGTCATCGAGTTTAAAATCCCTCCACTCTCCCTATTAAGGATAAACGTTACAGGAAGAGGAGTTTCCTCCCATTTAAGATAACTGTTACAGGAAAAGGGGTTTTCCCATTTAAGATAACTGTTACAGGGAGAGTCTTCCTATTTAAGGTAACGGTTACAGGAAAGGAAGGATGTGTATTTATATATATATGTTATTACGGACTTTTCCTGAGACTCTTAACCATAAGAGAAAAAACGTAAAGAAAAGAAAGGGAAGAGTAGGAGAAAAGAGAGAAGCGTTAAGAAACAGAAGAAGGGAGGATTCTCATTTTCGCTACGGGACATCAGCATAATGGACAACGGTATGTTGATTTTGTTACAATTTTATTGCTAGTATTCGCATAAAGAAAGATCTTGTATTACAGAAATAGGAATTTCATAAAGAGAAATTTTGGAAAAGTTCTAACATAAGATCCTAATGCCAAAATACAAAATTCGAATTCAACATAAAAAAAAAAATATGAAATTTCAATGTAAGGCTTATATGGACTTTCTGCTCTCTATTTTGATAATTAGCTTTTGGGGCATGAACCTTCTAGGGTTCGTATTAATTAGTCTCAGAACTATTCACTATTCTTTTAGTTACACTTGGTGACGTCAAAACTGCAGTGTTCACCTAGAAGTAGATTTAGTGCAAAGCTGATTCGCATGGACATTGGACTACAGAGCGTAGCGAAATGGAAAGTAGGAAATTTTAATGTGAGACCCATCTCAACAGCTACTTTTTGATGCGTGGGTCTACTAATATTTGCATCAATTAGTACCAGAGTTGTTTACTATTTTCTTAGCTATCCACTTGGCGGGATAGATTCCCCAATTTAGTGGAATTATCGTTGATCATATCATATTATTCCATATTCTCTGTATTTGGTTACGAATAATTTTGCTTAGTTGTTGTTGTGATCATGTTTATATGCCTATAAATATACATATATATATATTGTGGTAGCGCCTTTTATTCAACCAATCCAATGTAATTAATAATTTTTTTTATTAATTTGTTGGAAGTCAATTCTTGTTAAAAAAAAAAAAGATTATGGGAAACCGATTTCCTTGAAGGAATTGATATAATTGTTTTTCATCATTCTTTTCATTTAGTTTTTGGGAATTCATCATTTATTATTAAAATTGTGTACTTAGAAATTTATGTCTCTTATTCATTAATAATAATAATAATAATAATAATAAAAGTCTTAACATTATTTGATTTATAATCATATACCCACGTCGCATTAAAATCAAAGCACACTTTTGTCTAATGACACATAATTATTTTCATTTTTTAACTTCGATATTGAATATATAAAGAAAAAATAATTTCCTTCATGATTTCTTAAAAATTAGAATGAGGCCTGCATGGGTGGCGGTCAAATTTTACTTACAAAGATTTCAGGCCCAGGGAAGCCCGTGAAATTTCCGCCCGTCCACCCGAACCACCCAAAAATAAAAAAATAATAAATAAATAAAAAAAAAAGAAAACCATGGGGCCCACTCGCTATTAAAAACACAAACCGCAGTATTCAACCGGATTGTGTCACGCACAGAGCAAAAGCAAAGCTTCCTCTCGTCTCTCCCCTTTCTTTCTAAGTTCAACAAGCCCAATAATAATAATAATAAATAAATAATAAATGAAAAAACAAAAAAAAAAAAAAACAAAAACAAAAACAAAAAATAGATGGGGTTTTTGGCCTTTTGCATTCACAATAACAAAGACATGCAATGCAATGAGAGCCCAATTCTCATATTTTTGTGTTGTTTTGTTTTGTTTGGGTGCCTTTTTATTTTTTATTTTTTATTTTTTTGTTCGTGCCAACGCTATTAATTAGTGTTAGATAGCGTTCAATTTACCCATCTAAAGGGAAAAGACGGCAAAAAGATCAAATCACACACACAAAAATACAGAGTCTTAATTGCCAACGAGGGGAGACTAAAAAGAAAAAAAAAAAAGAAAAAAAGAAAAACTGTTGGAATTTTTTCTTTATGCGTTCATCAATTTTTTTGTTATCTACTTTCTCTTCCTCATCATTAATTTTTTTTTTTTAAAAAAAAGGGGAAAAACACAAACACACACTCACACACAAAGTTTTAATTTCGTTATTGTTATGGTTATGGTTATGGTTATGGTTATTATTATAATTCTTTTTGACAGGATATGATAAGTAAAAACCAGAAATCAAACAATAATGTCAATGTTAATTCTTCCCTTTCCCCACAGGACTTTGGCCATTGGCCTTCTCTTTCCTTTCTTTGGTTTTTGGTTTTTTTTTTTTCTTGTTTTTCTTTTCTTCTTCTTTTCTTTTCTTTTCTTTTCTTTCTTGTTTTTGGTTTTTTCGGTTCTTGACTTTCAAGATATTTAGTTTTATGTTACTTCCTTCTTCGGTAGATAGAGATAGATAGATAGATAGATAGAGATAGAAAGAGAGAGCGAGCGAGCGAGAGAGAGAGAGAGAGAGACAAAAACTGAAACGCAAAAAAGGGGGATCGAATCTCATCTCGCAAACCCTAAATTTTGATAAGAAGAGAGGAGGTTGGGGGATCGGGTCGAATGGAGGCCAGCTCCGAAGGTGAGAGCCACCAGAAGATGAATAACAAAAGCGTTGCTGTTGCTAATTCCAATGAAGGAGGACCCACCAGCGGCAGCAGCAAGCCCAAGCGCCAGATGAAGACCCCTTTTCAACTCGAAACCCTTGAGAAAGCTTATGCCTGTCCGTACTCTCTCTCTCTCTCTCTCTCCCCCCTCCCCCCCAAACTCCCAATGTCCCCGTGTTTCTACCGTATTGAATTTATTCTGTTCCAATTTGTTTGTTTGTTTGTTTTTCCTTGTGATTTCTTCTTTCTGTTTGTGGGTACGCTATCTTGTGCTGATCTTGAAATTTGGGTTTTTCTTTTTTGTGATGAATTTTTCTGATTTTTTTTTTGATTGTTTGATCTTTCTCTCTCTGCTTTTTTTTTTCTCCCTATTATTATTCTATGCTTGTTCCGTAGGTATGGTTAGTTGCATTGTTTTTGGTAATTTGCATGCGTTTTTCGTTAGATTTTATTAATTTTGGTACCTTGTTGATGGTTTCATCAGCGGAGGCATACCCAACTGAGGCAATGCGAGCGGAATTGTCCGAGAAATTGGGTCTCTCAGATAGGCAGTTGCAGATGTGGTTTTGCCACAGGAGATTGAAGGACAAGAAGGAAACTCCAGGCAAGAAACCGCGGAAAGGAGCAACTTTGATGGAGTCTTCTGTGGAGGAGAGGAGGGCGGCAATGCCTGAGCCTGCTAGTGACTATGGGTCTGGTTCTGGGTCTGGTTCAGGCTCTAGCCCATACATGGAACCTAGGAAGATGGCTCTGGATGATGTGGCAATGATGCAGCGGTATCATGAATCATCACCTCAATCTGTTATGGAGCTCAGAGCTATTGCATGTGTGGAGGCACAGTTGGGTGAGCCATTGAGGGACGATGGGCCAATTCTTGGAATGGAGTTTGATCCTTTGCCACCTGATGCATTTGGCGCACCAATAGGTATAAGCAGCTTAACTTATTTTAAAAATTTTAATGATTTTGTTGATGTGAGTACTGTGATACTCGGATGGATAGTTACCCCTAGTCTTTGGTAATATGTAATTTTTTTTCCCTGCAAATCCTTCCCTTGTATAGGATCATATGGATGTTTAGTGTGTACTTGGTGACAAATTTGGAATGAGTTCCCATCAGAACTCATTTATATGTTTAGGACTTAGATTTTGGCCTACAATGCATATAATCAATATACGCCTTGTTTAACCTTTTATTTTGGGACTGCGTTGGCTAACTTTGGTTTATCTCTATGCACAGGATCAATAGCAGAGCAACAGAAGCGGTTAGGGTATTCTTATGAGGGAAAAGCCTATGAGCGACATGATTCAAAGTCCAGCAAAGTTTGTTTCTCTAATTTTTCAATGCAGTCCTTGTCATATGAACTGATGATCAGCATTTTTTTTTTTTCTATAGAGCTGAAGAATGATCGTGATGCTTAATCTACTTAGCATATATCCTTTCTAGTTTTGACTACAAATTTAGTGTGCATTTTTCCTGGTTGCAACCTTTTTTTTTTTTTTTTTTGGGATTCTAGTATAGGAGGACCTGTACCTAATACAAACGTGGTAGTGTCCTCCTTTGACTAACTGGTTAGGTGGAATATGTGGACATATGTTTTGTGACATAGGGCATTCAGATACACTTTTACAGTCTTATGTCAAAGTGTACAATTTTCTGAAGTAATTTGGGTGTTTCATTAGTGCACGAATTTTGGCAAGGTTTCTTTTTCATTTTTACCCTTGCTGAATTTATCATCTTCTATTTGATTTGCTGTCATGCCAGATTTAAGGAGTTGGATTTTAGTACCTTTTTCTACCTGTTTGGCTTTGAATGTAATCATGCTTGACAATTTGTTATTGCTTCCTTTTCTTTACCTTCAGGATGTAATATTTGCATAAGTGGTTTATGGTATTGGTAGCACTAGTTTGATCTGATAAATACAGTTTGATTTGATATAAGATATTGTATTATACTGAGTTTTATTTTAACTAGTCTATATCTGTTAACTTTTTGATAAAATATTGCCAGGCCTCAGCAAGAGCTGTTCATGCATATCAACTTCTACAGGAGCAGTCAAGCATTAGATCTGATGTGTTTGGACAAGTTACTCAATCTCCTTATCGTGATTTACCAGTTGATACTCTAAGGGCAAGAGCTTTACCATTTGTTCATGCTGAAGAACCATTGCCCAGGGCTCATGGTGTCCAAGGTCAAATATCACATGTTCGCATTTTGCCTCAAGAGAGGAATGAACCTTTTTTCTCATCTCCTCACCAGGATGATGACAGTGTCATGCAGCGGGAATCTGTTACCAACACTAGAGTAAGTGCTCATTCCATTGGTCAGCCAATTATGGGGTCAGAAAATTCAAGTGTCTTTTCTCATCGACAAATTGTTCAAATTGATACTGATCTGCAGATGGAAAGGAAACGCAAGGTATCAGATGAAGGAGTCACATGTTGTACAAGCTTCTTTTTTTTTTTTTTTTTCTCTTTTTGGATTTGAGTATTGGCATTTGGCAATAATACATGTAGTTTCCCCTTGTAGACGGATGAAGCTAGGATTGCAAGGGAAGCTGAAGCCCATCAGAATCGGATTCGCAAAGAGCATGAGAGAAGAGATATTTTGAGGCGGAAGGTAAATTTTATCAGCTCCATGAGATACTGACCAGCATAAAAGATATGTGGTGGATACTGACATTCAAATCTTGTTTTCTTAGAATGAAGAACGAATGAGGAAGGAAATGGAAAGACAGGACCGTGAAAGACGAAAGGAAGAAGAAAGGTTGATGCGTGAAAGGCAGCGAGAAGAGGAGAGATTACAGCGTGAGCAGAGACGTGAACTTGAGCGAAGAGAAAAGTTTTTGCAAAAGGAGCAGATAAGAGTGAGTTTGAGAATCCACTCTTTCTAAGCATTCAAAACTTTGTTCTGAAATGGTAGATCTTTCTGATCATCCTTTCATTTTTTTTATTTTAAAGGCTGAGAAGAGGAGACAAAAGGAGGAGCTCCGTAGAGAGAGAGAGGCAGTTAAACGCAAAGTTGCCATTGAGAAGGCAACTGCACGCAGAATTGCCAAAGAATCTTTGGATCTTATTGAGGATGAACAGCTGGAACTCATGGAATTAGCAGCTGCTAGCAAGGGGCTGCCATCTATAGTTCACCTTGATTATGATACTTTGCAAATTCTTGAGTCATTTAGAGGTAACAAAGATTTTAGCATGCAAGCTAATGAACCAAAAGTTGGCTTAACTAGATTATATCTTATGTCATTGCATGGCTTTATACCTTTAGCCATTAGGAGGTTTTAGATAATCACTCTATACAACTGACCACAATAAAATTTCCAGTTATCAAGTTGTATGAAGGGAATTTGATATCTGATTACTGGAGCTTCAACAAGTAACCCCAGTTCTACATCTCGTGTAAAAAAATTATCAATCTCATGTAATTAAGAGCAAATTTGTGAAGAAAATGCAACTCTTTGGCTTTTTTTAACCAGGTTTCTTCACCAAAATACATTGATAGTGTTGAAGCATTTATGAATCTCTCTTTTGGCTTCAGACCTATTCAGAGCCAACAGTCTTTTGTGCAAATTCCATGCAACAAAAGTGAAAATCACATAGCTGAAAGCTCCTTTAAATTTTTTAATGTTTTCTCCTGAATGTGTTGGCTTGAGATCCATATTGTTAACATTTGCTGTATTGTCCTTATTTGCATATTGCTCTCCCTTCTTCTTAGCATTTTTTAACAGTTTTTTTTTTTGTGGGTGCTTGTAGATTCTCTAAGCAGATTCCCACCTGAGTCTGTGCAACTCAAAAACCCATTTGCAATTCAACCTTGGATGAATTCAGAGGAAAATATTGGGAACCTTCTAATGGTGTGCATTAAGATCCCTTTTTCCCTTATTTCATCAATCTACCTTGATGATTGGGGGTGCCTCTATGAAAAGTTGAGTGGCAGGGTCTTTCTTCAGTACAGCTGGAAAATATGACTAGTGGGGATCTCTCTTTAGTGAAGTTGGAAAATATGAGTGGCAGGGATCTCTCCTTAGTCCATAGCTTCCTTATAACTTCAACTTAGTTTTTGGGTTGTGTGATTTTAGCTTTCTTCCACAATATTGAATAAGGTTGAGTAGGTTTGGTGCATCTATCAGGATGATTTTTCTTAAAGAAGTTTGATCTTTGTAATTGTGGGTACTTGTTGGGATTCATTTGCACTGACTGGTGAATTCTTCCTAATTCACTTTTTTGTTGAAAGAATTTCTTTTGTAATTCCTTATACAAGGATTAAAAAATACAGGATCCCCCCTACAAGTAAATTGTCAATAAAACTCCAAAGTGGAATTTTCTTTTGACTCAATTTTCTTTTTCTCCTTTCGCTGTTGATATATGGTGGTCTAAATTTATTGCCTCTCTCAGGTTTGGAGATTTTTAATCACTTTTGCTGACATGCTTGGATTATGGCCTTTTACTCTTGATGAATTTGTTCAAGCTTTTCATGACTACGTGAGTCACTGGTGGAAGTTTTTGTTCTCTGTTTTATTTAGCATGAGTTCTTTTTGTTCACTTCATCCTCATCGCCACTGACATTTATACTCTTTGATTCAGGATTCAAGGTTGCTGGGGGAGATACATGTTGCTCTTCTGAGATTGATTATAAAAGATATTGAAGATGTTGCTAGGACACCTTCTTCTGGTTTAGGCGCAAATCAATATACTACAGCTAATCCTGAGGGTGGACATCCACAGATTGTTGAAGGGGTAGCCTCTGGTTCACTGATATTAATTTGTCTCTGAAGAGGAGATTATCTTTCATTCCATTGATGAATAACTCTATTTTTATCATGTCTGCAGGCCTATATGTGGGGCTTTGACTTACGGCATTGGCAGCGACACTTAAATCCACTGACTTGGCCTGAGATATTCCGGCAGTTGGCATTGTCTGCAGGATATGGGCCACAGCTGAAGAAGAGGAGTGCGGCATGGCCATACTTTGGGGCTAACAATGAGGTTCTTTTTCACATTTTTAGTCATCTCTCTGTGTCTCTGTTCATCTTTACTTCCTGCCCAATTCTCTCCAACTGAAAAAAACAAAAAAAAAACCTGAAATCCCCTGTTCCACATGTGCATACAACATACTATGTTTAAATTCTTGTAGGGATTCAAGTTAGTGATATTAGAGTTGGAATTAGTTAATGGTATAAGGTCCTGAGATTGAGTGGGTAAGAGTAGCAGAAAAGGATTGGTTAAGTGCAAATTTAGGTTGCAAACTTTCATTTTGTCAAGTTAGGTTGTAAACTTTCAATCTAGTCAACTTAAGTTGTCAACTATTAAACCATTTTCTAATAAATTTGTTATGTTATGTTCCTCGATTATATGCTACATCACATGCCATGTTGTATCATGAAAAAATTGCCAACACAACAGTTGACCTGTTGTTAATCAGGGGTGTTTTTGACAAACCACCTATTTCTTTCCCTTCTATCTCTTTTCCACCCCAGCAGCCTCTCTATCACTTGATCTCTCTCTATTCACCAACCCCCAAATCCCATTTCCTTTAAATCTCAATCCCCACTTTCTTTAAATCTCTATCTGAGTGAATGATTAGATTAGACATTCTTCTCGACTATTGCTTTGATTTTGGGTTTAGTTCCTTTGTTTTAAATCTCAAGATTAGCAGCAGCAATCTCCCCTTCTCTCTATCTGTGAGGCCATACAAGTGAGTGACAACAACCTTCTTGGAAACATTACAATCTAACAACAAAAATGGAATTTTTGATTCAATCTTAACTTTAGTGTAAAGAATAGTTGTTGCATGTCAAAAAAAAAAAAAATTGCTCGGTATTGCAACTTTTAACAGTTACCTGATGGAGAATTGTATAGCTTTTAGGCCTTTGGTTGTCAAGTATTATTTTATATGAAAAAGAAAAGTTATTTAAATGATGAACCAATTTTTAATTTTTGGGTTCATCCTGCACACAGATCAACTGCATAAATTTGGAGTTTTGCTCTAGTTGGGGACAAACAATAAGGTTTCTTTGGAAATGCAAGACATAATAACTAGAAAGTCATTGATGGGCATGAAAAAGGATGCAGACTAGCAGCAATTTCATGCAGTTTTATTTGGAGAAGAGAGAGAGAGAGAGAGAATAAAAGAAAGAAATGGGCGGATTTGTTAAAAATGTCTCTAATCAAAGAGGCCAATTGTCCTGTCGGCTGATTTTTTTTGACAAATCAGCAGCCATGTGGCGCATGATGTGGCAGATAACTGTGGAATATAACAGAATAATGTTATTTAATAATGTTCTAAGAGTTGACAACCTAAACTAACAAAATTGAAAGTTTGTAGCTCAATTTGACAAAATGCAGAGAGTTTGCAACCTAAATTGTACTTAACCCAAAAGGATATAGGTTGACAAAACATATAATAAAGATACTGGCACTGTTTGCTTGAGTAATGAGTATGATCTGTCTTGTGGTGTAGGATTTGCTTACACATAAGTAGCACTCTCCAGATTCTGCATGGCATTATAAGGTTAAACAATATAAGTTACTGAATCGGGCAGCTATTGAGTTATTTTCTATGTAATACAAAAGCAATGTAATAACAATTAATAATCAAAATGAAGGCAGATGGAATTTTCTTAAACTGAAAAAAATTCCATGCAATGAAATTATTGAACATTTGGGTGCTACTTGACTTTTCTAATAGGTTGATTACATCTAGGAACTTGTAACTATTGTAGTCTGGTTAAGTGCTTTTACCAAGTTGGGAAAATTGAGGTTAAAATAAAAAAGAGAATCTAGGTGATCATGCCAAACATTCTTTAATTATATGAGCAATCTGGTAGAGAAGGGACTTGCATTTACTTAAGACGATGAATTTTTGTATGAAACATTTTTAAAGTATGTGAACAATATGGCTGTGATTGATAGATATAGACTTGCACTACTTTATATCATAACTTTTGGTTTGACTGAAAATACTGTTTCCATTTTTGTAGGTGAAAGGTTGTGGAGATATAATATCAACCCTACGCAATGGGTCAGCTGCTGAGAATGCTTTTGCCCTAATGCGAGAAAAGGGTTTACTACTTACACGCAGATCTAGGCATCGGTTGACACCTGGAACTGTAAAATTTGCTGCTTTTCATGTTCTTTCACTTGAGGGAAGCAAGGGATTGACAGTGCTTGAGCTTGCAGACAAGATACAGGTGAATGTCTTTTGTTTGTTACTCATAGCTTTTTCTTGTTTTGAATGTCCTGATTTGAACCTTTTGTGTTTAGAAATCTGGACTTCGGGACCTGACAACAAGCAAAACCCCAGAGGCATCTATATCTGTTGCCCTGACAAGGGACCAAAAACTTTTTGAAAGAATTGCTCCTTCAACTTATTGTGTGAGAGCTACTTACAGAAAGGATCCAGCTGATGCTGAAGCAGTTCTTTCAGCAGCCAGGAAGAAAATTAGGATATTTGAGAATGGGTTTTTGGGTGGAGAAGATGCTGATGATGTTGAGAGAGATGAAGATTCTGAAGGTGATGTTGAGGAGGATCCTGAGGTTGATGATTTAACTACTCCGTTAAGTGCAACCAAAAGTGCTGATCATCCAAATGAAGTTAGCTCTTATTCAGCAACTGGTAAAGATACTGTTTGCAGTGATTCTCCATTAATTGCACAAAATGAAACCGATAAAGAACTGTCACCATTCCCCCTGAATGGCCCCAAGGTAGCAAATACTCAAAGTACCATTGAGCAATGCCGTGCTGATGAAGATGGAAGGGTGAGCAATGTACATGAAGATATTGAGATTGATGAAAGCAAATCCGGTGAATCATGGGTTCAAGGACTCGCTGAAGGGGACTATTCTCATCTGTGTGTTGAGGAGCGTCTTAATGCCCTAGTTGTTTTGGTTACTATTGCAAATGAAGGAAATTCCATACGTGCTGTTCTTGAGGTAAACGTCCTTTTCCATTTAGTTCTATTTTATATTATCATCCCCACCCACATCCACCCCCTCCAAAAAGAAAGTCATAAATTCCTAATATGCTTTACAGGAGCGAATGGAGGCTGCAAATGCTCTTAAAAGGCAAATGTGGGCTGAGGCACAATTGGATAGAAGTCGTTTGAAAGAAGATATTATTAGCAAACTAGATCTCCCACTCTTGACAGGGTGCAAACCTGAAACACAAATTGCTGGCTCTGTAGTGGAGGGAAGCCAAAGCCCATTGCCTGTGGTTGACAGTAACAATAAGGAGATATCCCCAAGCACTGCAGAATACCAAAGGTCATTGCTTGCCTCAGAAAATGTACAAGATCACCTCAATGATGTTCCCACTGAAAAGGTGCTGACTGTTCACGATCCTCTCATGAATCAAGATAACATCTCGACTCAGCAACATGGGAATGCTTCAAAAAGATCACGCTCACAATTGAAAGCATATATTGCACACATAGCTGAAGAGACCTACATTTACAGGTCCTTGCCACTAGGCCGAGATCGCAGACGTAACCGATATTGGCAGTTTGTTGCATCTGCTTCTAAGAATGATCCTTGTGCTGGTAGGATCTTTGTTGAATCACATGATGGCAACTGGAGAGTTGTTGATTCAGAAGAGGTAATCTAATGCTTGTCCATGTTTAGTGTTTTTTTAAGGCTCTTTTTTCCTTCTTTCTTCTGTGATCTTCTCTCCTTCCACTGTTGTGGGGCACAAATACCTACTTTATGAAGTGATTAACATGGTCAGAGCTTGTCTTTCCTTTTCATCATCTCATTATCATTTCTTTTTCTCATTAAATAATTGGCATGAAAAAATGAACCTACTTGTCTTATGGATGTCACTTTGTACTCGATACTCCACAGAATTGTTTCAACAATATATTCAATTCAATCTATATGCAGGCCTTTGATACCCTTTTGGCATCTTTGGACACCCGTGGAATTAGGGAATCCCATTTGTCTATAATGTTGCAGAAGATTGAAACATCATTCAAAGAAAATGTTCAAAGGGACTTTTGGTCAGAAAAATTTGTTTCCCAATATAGAACGACTGTGGAAAATGAACTTGCTGAAATTGACAGTCCTAGCAGTATGGTTTGTGGTTCAAATTTGGAGGCATTGGAGACTTCTTTGTTCAGAATTGAGCTTGGGAGAAGTGAAGTGGAGAGGAAGGGTGCTCTGAAAAGGTACCAAGATTTTCAGAAGTGGATGTGGAAGGAATGCTTGAACTCAATAATATTATCTGCCATGAAATATGAAAAGAAAAGGTCCCCTCAGCTATTGGTGACATGTGATTTTTGTCTTGCTTCTTATGCTTCTGAGGACACTCACTGCCTTTCTTGCCATCAGACATTTAATACCGCTCAGGAGAATTTTGATCTTTTGGAACATAGCAATCAATGTGAAGAGAAAAGGAGGTCATACTCTGAGAATGTAAATATTTGTGATTCTTCTCTACCCCTGGGAATCAGATTGTTGAAGGCCCTGCTAGCTCTGATTGAGGTGAAATGGCATGCTTTTATTTTAGTTTGATGGTGCTCTCTTGTCTCTCAGATCCCAATATCGATTATCAGGATAAACATACTTATTTGCATTTGACTAATTGGCAGGTATGCGTTCCACCAGAAGCTCTTGAGACATTTTGGATGGAGAAGTCCCGGAAGACATGGGCTGAGAAGTTGAATATGTCATCTTCAACCGAGGAACTCCTGCAGGTTTCTGACATCCTTTTCACTTGCCAAATTTAACTTTTTTCAGATTTTACTGAACCGAGAAAATATTCCTGTTCTGCATCTGATAAATTTAAACTTGTCAAGTTAAAGATGCATTTGTTAAAAACTTCAACCTAATTAGCATGTTGCTCAGAAGGCTATGACTGTTGTTGTTGTTTGGTAGTTTAATTTTCTGCTGTCCATGATCTTGCTAGCCCCATGCTTTCATTTTTCTTTGGATCATAGCTTATGCTTTTATTTCTCTAGTTAATGCAGGCATAATGATGTATTAGTGGCATGGAAGTGCCTGTTATAGATCTAGGAGGATCCAGTTTGCTTTGTATGTCTGCATTTTTTTGGCGGGTTGATTATGCATACTACTTTGCAGATTTTGACTGCATTGGAGAATTCCATAAAGCGCAATTTTCTATCGTCAAGTTTTGAGATGACAAAGGAATTATTGGGCTCTTCTGCCTCATTGGAGAGTGCATTGTATGATTCAGCAATTCAATCAGTTCCTGTACTCCCGTGGATACCAAAAACCACTGCAGCTACTGCTCTGAGGCTTCTTGAGCTGGACACATCCATTATTTACCGACCAAATGAGAAAACTGAACCCTACGAGGACAAATCAATGAAAGCATGTGTGGTCAGTTTTTTCAATCCCTAGATTATTGTTGCTTTTATGATATCCATATGTGGGGGTAATTCTTTATAATTTATTGTCTTCTTGTATGGATGGACTTCCAACCTTTTGGAAAATTGAAAGCTGTTTTTGGTCTCAAAATACCTGTCCCATTTTCAGTCCTAGGATTTGCTTTGGCACACTCAAGTGCTGCCGTCTAGGGTCTACCTTTTTTGTCCTTGAAGGGAGAAGAATGTGTTGTTGACCTTTGCGTGGGGTCTCTTTGGCTAGCTGCAGAAGACATCAGTTGAACAATGACTAGAGTCTTTATCTAGGGGGTGGGGTGGGAGGGCAGGGCGAGGGGGTTTCATGACTAACGTTATTTTGAATTACCTTTTGTTCTGGCCAGTGATGCTATGTTTTGAATTGATTATTTAATATATGCTTCCCATACACAGAAGCTTCCTTCAAGATGCTCTCCCCTCAAGAATAAAGAGGTTGAGCTAAAAGAACCTAAACAACATGAAGTTATCAGAGAAGATAACTTCACTGATCCACGTGGCAGACGTAGCTATAGACGTGGACGTGGGCCCTATGATCAAGCACATGTGACCAGGGGGCAGAGAAGAATGCCTGGTTTTAAATCTGATACTGGCAGGCAGAGCACAAGGAATCTTGAGAGTGTAAATCATGGGCTAAGACCGCAAGGTCGAAGGTCAAATGTGCAGGGGTCTGGTCGGGGTCGTCGAACAGTCAGGAAGAGGAGACCAGAAAAGGTTACTGGTCAGAGGACATTGCTTGGTGCTGTTAAGGGCTCAAATGGCCCTAAGATCTATGTTGGAGCATTAAGGAATATGGCTGAGGAAGAATGGGGAGCCCAAAAGGCTGGGATGGATGTGGAAGATGCTGATAACAGCAACAGTGTGGAGGCAGCAGAATCCGATGACAATGTAGAAACAGAGGGATATGGGCAAGAAAATTGGGAACAGGGTTTGGATGATGTCCCCAACAGGTGGAATGGAAACTCAATGGATGTTAGTGATGAAGATGCAGAGGCTTCTGCAGATGAGAACGGCATTGAACAAATGAGGGAAGATGTCAAAGACGAAGAATTGGGGGAAGAAATGGAAATGAGCGATGGTTCAGATGAAATGGATAATAAAATGGGCAATAACCAGGGTACCGATACCGAGCTTTCGGATGAATACAGTGACTGAAGCATATTAACATCAAAGGATTAGCAACTCCGCCTACATCAGTGATGCATGGGCTGCACAAAATTTTTGATCTAGGGGCTTCCCTCAGGATTCCATATATATGTCTTCTTATTGGGGATGAAAGTTGAGGGCCCCCCTTTTTGCTGCCTCCAATGACCAACAGAGCAGGCGGAAGTACTTGAATAGGTCTGCTTTGTAATGCATTTGTCAGGGAAATTATGCGTAGTTAAAAGGTCATTTTAGGCCGGCCGTGACTCGAGCTTGTGAGACGGCTTTTTATCATTTCCTCACTTTCTATTGTTCTCGACGAAGAGAAATTACCGATAGAATCGCAAATTTTTCATATAGACGTGCTTTTTCTTTTTCTTTGAAGGGAGTATGAATAAAGCTGCTCTACAAGTGAAAAGAAGAGAGAGAGAGAGAGAGAGAGAGAGAGAGAGAAACTGGCTCTGCAAATTACAAGCTAGGAGGGGAGAATTGTTTTCAATTCCATTCAATGTTTGGACTGAGAATTGCAAGAAATCTGAAGCGTTAACGAGGGGTAAAATCTTCAGATTTTACACGGAGTTCCGTGACAGGCGTGGCGTACTCTAATTAATTCTTCTTTTTAATTGACTTTTATGTGGGAGTGACAAGCTATCTATGCGCCACGTATTACTTTTTGTTCATGTTCTTAAAGGCAAGGTTCATCTGTTTTAATTAATTACAACTTTTTGTTTTTTCATCTAATTCTAAGCATATTTTTGTCCATGCCATCGACTCATTCTCACTACATTTTAGTTGATCATGGGCACATTTTTGGTACGGAGCTGTCGTAGGGGTTACCGTGCTAGATTTAGAGAATAAGAAGATGGTTATTTCTCAGGTAACCCAAGCCAGCATGCCCCTCCGGGCATCAAACAAAGGGGAACCTATGTGGACGTCAAGAGCTCAACGCAAAATGTATTTCGTATGCTAATGATTTGTGAAGTGGTATCATTCTTCTTAGATTGTCATGTGTATATTCATGAGCTTGACGACGTCTTTTAGGGAAATTAATGGTCATTGCGCGAGTAAATAATTATCGTTATTAGGACCATTGTGTCCTTTACTAAGAATTCTCTGGCATACAACACCAAATATTGCAACAGTGGCACTTATTCGGACACTTCGTACTGAATTGAGCAGCGAGACTCATGAAGTGTATATTTTATTTTTCTTCATTTGTGTTTGTGCATATGTTGAAAATTTTGTATCTATCACCAACTTCACTAGTTATATTATGATCAATAGGTTTTGGTCAATTTTCATTGTATACACTTGCGTGCATTTATGTTGTTCTTAAGTTAATTCTTGAATTTTGAGATGTAAAATTGCAGAAAGTATGGGTGAGTGAGCCAGTATACATATTAATCTTGTGACAAAAGATTATCACACGCTATGATTCCTTGCTCATTTTGGAGTGACTTGAACTGTTTTATTTCTCCCCTCACGTCTCTTTGCTAAGACCTCTACTGCTCCTGGCTCGCGAAGCTTCGCTCTCATCTTCAACGGCTTGGTACTAATCTAAACCTCTTCCTCTAAGCTTGCCGAGGGCAAATTAATGATAATTCTCCCTAATTTTTCTAAGTAAAACAAGAAAATTAGGTAATAATTAGAGCTAAGGTTACTTATTCGGCATAATTAGGATTAATTTCTCTCGTCTTTTTCCTCCACATTACTCCCCCTACAACTTTCTCCTTGTATTGCTCATGACATTTATCTTCAATCTTCTCTTTCTTTCTTTCTTTCTTCCCCTTCTTGTCATCTCTGCTCACTCCCTACTTCTCAATTTTATCACCGTATGCCCCATTACCAGTTCTCTGTCAATGCTGATTTCTGAGCATTGTAGATTTTATAATTTTTGACAGTGAACCCATAAATACACAAGCTTCAGTTCTTGAGGGTCCAGCGATGCTTCTCTTTTGTAGAACCAAGGAAGCTAGAATCTGCAAGCAAGGAAGCATAAGAGGACAATAAATCAAAATTTGAAAGTAAGTTAAATTAATTACATCATTATTTATATTTCTGTTGCACTGCAACAAATGAATTGTTTTGTCTAAAATGCAAGTTTAAAATTCATATTTTGAAATTTAAATAATATACTTGAAACTTAATCATTACTAATTTAAATTTTAAGTTTAAAATTTTGTATTTTAAAAATCTTCCTATAAAATGAAGATTAAAGTTAATAAAAAAAGAAGTTTTGGCACTCCATATTGCTTTCCTTCTGTTTTTTACTCTTCCTTGTGCCTTTAGATAAACAACAAATCATTACTTTTGCATACAAGCTAAAACTAGAACCAACTAAACCAAAGTTAGAACTATTATCCTAATTGTAGTAAGTATAAACCAAAGAGTTACAAACCAAAACCAATAGTAGTATTAAAGCCAAAAGATCCTTAAGACATTTGTTTTTGTGAGGCAAAGAGATTTAAACACTAAATAATAAAGTCTCAGGGAGCCAATTCTCACTTACTTTATATGGCTTCATCCAACTTTTCCCATCTCCATCTTCAAAATTCACAGGTGAAAATCACATTTAGTCATAATGAAAACTTACTTAAGAGCCTTTGACTTTTGGGAAGTGATAGAAAAAGGGTCTAAACCTCTTCCTTTGCTTGTGAATCCTATTGTAACTTAGCTGAAATATCACAGTGAGCAAGTTGCTAAGAATATAAGGCTTTAACTTGCATTCACACAATTGTCACAAAAATTATTTTTAATAGAATAATGACATGTGACACAACAAAGGAAGCTTGAGACAAATTGAAAGAAGAATATGGTGACTCTAAAACTAGGACCACGTAATTTCTCAATTTCAAGGGAGTTGGACTTTCTCAAAATAAAAAACAGAAATAATGAAGGATTATAGTGACAAGCCGTTAAAAGTAGTTAACCAAATCAGAATGTTGGGAGAGGATTTTCCAAACAAAAATATAGTTCAAAAGATACTTGTGAGTATTTCAGAGAGATTTGAATCAAAAATTTCATCTCTAAAAGAGTCTAAAAATCTTAATACCACTTTTTTGGGTGAACTCATTAATGCACTTCATGCTCATGAGCAAAGAAGGCTCATGAGGCAAGAGAACATAATTAAGGGTGCTTTATAGGCCACACAACAGCAAAAGGATTAAAGCAAAAGAAAGCAAAGTAGGAAATAACAGCCTCAAAAAATCAGTGAAACAAGCAAAGGGCACTCTGTAATAAGAGAAACTATACTCCTTGTGAGCATTGTGAGAAAACAAATCATCTATTCAAATTCTGTTGGAAGACGATTGATCTTATCTGTAATATGTGCAACAAGAAAGGGCACTCTGAGAAGATCTGTTGGCATAGAGGCAAACAACAGTAACAGTAGAAGTTTTAACAAACAAGGCAAGAAGCTCAGTTGGTTGATGAAGGAGCTTACATAGATTTGTTTAAAGGAGCTTAATATGTACACAGCTTTATTATCTGACCTAATTGCTTTGATCCTGCTCCTAAACTGGTTCTCAACCCAAGTTGTAAATTCTTGGAAGATATTTAAAGTTGCTAACTTGTGCTTCAAGAAAAAAAATCCAACAAAATCTAATTAAATTATCAATGAAAGTTATAAAATATTTACTCCCATTTAGTGAATCCATGCTCATAGGCTCACTGAAATCACAGTGAAGAAGTTGAAATTTCTGTATACTTTTCTAGATTTGACCCATAGGGAAGGGAAGCCTGGTCTGTTTTTCTTGTTGACTTGCTTCACGAGTAACTTCAATTTCTCTTATTGCTAGTAGGTCATCAGATGATTTTTCTAGAGTCTTTGTAGGCTAACGTCACGCACATGTCCAACCTACATGCCATAGTATGGTAACATCAAGAGTGTCGCATAATTCTCCATTTGATTTAAGTCTAACTTGAAAACTTTTTTCTTTCATGGGAAAATTACAGTCACTACACAAGCAGAATCCCAAATTGTACAACACTTGTTTTTAAATTTAATAGAATAGTTTCTAGCTAGCAACTGTCACATACTAAGAAGCTTTTGATCGATTTCAAGAACATAAAAAAACATCAAGAATCAGATTAGTAACTGACTTGGTTTGCACTACTGTTGTTCCTTTGCCTTGCACAAGTATGAAGTTTCCGTTGCCAAACCTGACTTCAGAAATAAAGTTCCTTTTTAGTTGCTTGAACACTGACAAGTTTACGACATGTGAATTATACATCCATAATTAATAAACCAAACCTCAATGTTTCTTGCGGTGGAGTTGCCATTACATATAAAAAGCTGTTCGTCTAGTTCTAGTGTATTATTGTTAGCAACCTGAGGTTGATGCTGTTTTTGCTGTCCTTGTTTTTTGTTGGGACTGGCCGTCACCCTGTGCCTTTTCTTATTGCAGCACCTGCACATCATATTTGGTCTCCACTAGCAATATTCAGGGACAAACCCTCACCCTATGCTTTGCTTTCTTTTTTTATTTTTTATTTTTCTAAAAAATAATTTTTCATATTGTATTTGAGAGAGAGACCATATGAAAAAGAAATTCAACAGTTTCTGGATTCTTTTACTCCTCAATAGGCCATTTCATATTTTGGCGTTTTACGTCGTAGGGGAAGAGATATATAAAAAGACGTTCAAAGATTTTGGATTCCTCGACTCCCCCAAACTTGTCATTTCGTAACATGATGTTTTACTTGGTAATGAAAAAGACATGAAAAAAGTTCAAAAGTCGCATTTTTTAACGCCCTTGACTGTTGTTTCGCAACTTTAACTATATATCTATTGGCAAGCCGGAACTAGGACTTTGCGGTATGTCTATGAATGGGGCGGTCCGGTTAGGGTGGATGGTGGGCAGAGGTATGAAGATTTGGATATAGTGGTGGCATAGGGCCGGGTTTGAGGAATGTGCCCCGGGGATGACAGTTGCAATTGTCTCTTTTGCTTTCTCTTGTGGTAGCTAGGGGCGTCCTTTTCCTTATTACTTTTGGTTTTTATACAAGTTAGATTATGGAACTGTTTGTTTTCTTGGCTGGAGGAAGCTGCTTTGGCTTTCCATTTTGATTCTGATTACGCAGGTTCATTAAGGTTTTTTTTTTTTTTGGTACATGGTAATGAACTGTTCTCTGCCTTGTTTCGGGATCTTGGATTGTGTTTGCACTGTCTTCTGACTGGATTTTTTTGTTGGTTTGGATTAGGCCTTGATGCAGGCCGGATTGATAATGCCGCCCGCGTCGAAGACGAGTTTACTCGACCATGGAGATTAGTCTGCATCCGAGCTCGACAAGTCGCTTAACTAGTCGAGGAGATATCGAAGGGACACAATCCGAAGACCAAGAGTCTCATTTGCAAGTTCATGCCATAATAAAGTCCTTGTCTTTCCCTATATATTGGAAGTCTAAAAGATACTTTGGGAACAATAAAGTTCTTGTCTTTCCCTATACATTAGAAGCCTAAAAAATACTTTGGGATGATCGAGAAGCCGTCGAGCATTTACCTAGTTTTTAGTTTCTAAGTTCTTTAATGTTTTATGCCTTCTAGGATCTTTAATGCTCTTTAGTCTCTTTATTTGCTTGAATCTTTTCATTTGTTTTTCTTTGACTATAAAAGGCCATCTACTTTATGTATTTGAGAACGAATTTTGATTAATGAAAATTTTGTATTAAGCAATTATCTTGAACTTTGAAGAGTTCATACCCCTGAAAACCTTGAAGAGTTTTCACTCCGTCCCTGAAGAGTCGGAGGTTTTCAAATCTGCATCCTTGAAGAGTTGCAGTCATCGATCTAGAAGAATCGGTGCCCTATCCACTTCCTTGGAGGCCTAGAAGAGCAACCAACAAAGTTCTATCTTTTCTTTTGTTCTGTCCATTTACATTTGTCCATTTCCGTCCCAATTTCGTCCTACCTACAGTGCTTATTTGAGAAAACTCAAAACAGAGAAATTGTTAATTCAGAAGTCTTTGTTCATTTGGCTTTTGAATCAGGTCATTCCGATCTGTATCGACGAAGTTACACCCATTTTCCCGAGCTTGCGCAGGACTGTAATTACTGTTCATCCTGTTTCGTATGTGCAAGTCAATCTCCCGATCCTAACATTCGAGTAGCCTACATCAGGCTGCATCATTTGGTATCAGAGCTTTGGAGGAGAGAACTATGCCACCAAGACAAGCTAGACTTCGTGGAGGCAGAACCATCCCACTGAATGAAGTGCATACGCTCGCTGACAATTTGCAGCAACATATGCAACAACAAATTGATGAGTTGACGCGGGAAGTTGAGCGTCTGAGGGCGGAAAGAAACAATTCACCACCTCGTTTCAGGACCGGAGATTACAATGGTGACTCTTCATCTTCGGAGAATGTTCTACCATTTCGCAATCGGAGGAATGTTCGACGTCACGAGCAAAACATTCGTGAACCGGAGTGGGAAAAAGAAGTTAAAAAGGATATCCTGGAATTCTCAGGTAATGAATCTCCTGAAAAAATTGTTGACTGGCTAACACTTGTTAATGAAGTGTTTGAGTATCGAAATGTTCCTGAGGATCGTCGAGTAGGGATCATCGCTATGCGATTTAGAGGTAAAGTCATCGTTTGGTGGAGGCGTGAGAAGCAAACTTGCCAATCTGTTGGCAAAGGGCCAATTACCTCATGGAGGAAGATGGAAGACAAGATCCGAAAGTATTTCCTACCTAAGGGATACAAGAGAGAGCTCTATCAACAGTACCAAAATCTGAGACAAGGTACGCGAACGGTGGACCAATACACCAACGAATTCAATAAGTTAGTGATTCGCAACAACATTCAAGATCCGGAGGAAATGCTTGTGAGCAAGTACTTGAATGGCCTTCAACTTCATATTCAAGATGCCCTGGAAGTTCTTGACATTTGGGACTTAGGAGATGCACACCAACGAGCACTCAAGGTAGAGCGTTCTCACTCGAGGAGGCAACCATCCTCTATCATGACCAATCGATCCGCTAGGAGTACCCCCGGCATCACCAAAATTGCTGAGGTTACGACGCAAACCGCTAGTAAGTTTCCTAATCAGCCCAACATTTTAAAGCAACCAACTACGTCTGATATTCATTGCTATGCTTGTGGTGAGTTGGGTCATCGTGCTAGCAATTGTCAAAAGAACAAAAATCGACAAGTCGGCAAAGCCTTCTTAGTGGATAACGATTCTGATGATCATGGAGAGGATCCGCTCGAAGAAGAGGTGAATGATGTCGAAGAGTTCGCAGGTGACGAGCAAATAGTGCATGCTGATTTTGGTGAATTTTTAATGGTGAGAAAAATCTTTCTAGTTCCTCGTGATGAGACCGGAGATAGGTGGCTGCGCATCAACATTTTTCATTCCGCTTGCACAATTAAAGGGAAGGTATGTCAATTGATTATTGACTCTAGTTGCTGTGAGAATATAATTTCTGAAATGACAGCGAACAAACTACAGTTGGAGTTAAAGGCGTACCCCACACCTTACAAGATGTCATGGCTATTGAAAGGTACCGAGATAACCATTTCCAAACGCTGCCTTGTTAATCTATCAATTGGTTCTGTTTATTTCGACAAAATATGGTGCGATGTTCTACCGATGGATGCTAGTCATGTTATTCTTGGGCGACCATGGCAATTTGATAGGCAGACTACTCATGATGGTTATCGAAATACGTATTCTTTTGAATTTGGAGGGAAGAAAATTATATTAGCACCTAGTAAGGAGCCTTTAAAAACTCCTGTTATCGAAAAGTCTTCATCTCCTACATTGTTTTCGATGAAGGATATGAAAGGTGCTCTAAAAGGGGTTCGTATTATATATGTTTTACTCCACAAAGCAGGTGAAGTTGCTTTTTCCATACCTCTTGAAGTTCGACCACTTTTGGAAAAATTCAAGGTTGTGTTCCCAGCAGACTTACCTGCAGGTCTCCCTCCTATGAGAGATATTCAGCACCAAATCGATTTAATGCCCGGTGCTTCCCTACCAAATTTGGCTCATTATCGGATGAGTCCAACGGAGCATGAAGAATTGCATCGACAGGTTGCGAACTCTTGACTAAGGGTTTTATCCGAGAAAGCCTTAGTCCATGTGTCGTTCCAGCTCTCTTGGTACCTAAGAAAAATGGTACTTGGAGGATGTGTGTCGATAATAGAGCGATTAACAAGATCACTGTCAAATATCAATTCTCTATTCCTCGCCTTGATGACCTCTTGGATCAAATCTCTGGTGCAATCATCTTTTCGAAGCTGGATTTAAAAAGTGGATATCACCAAATCAGAATCAAGCCTGGAGATGAATGGAAGACGGCATTCAAAACGAAAAATGGGCTGTATGAGTGGCTAGTCATGCCATTCAGTTTGTCGAACGCACCATCGACATTCATGAGGTTTATGACCCAAATTTTGAAACCCTTTTTGAGAAAATTTGTTGTGGTCTATTTCGACGATATTCTTATTTTTAGCAAGTCTACTGACGAGCACCTGCAACATCTTCAAGAAATACTACACGTGTTGAGACAGGAGCGCTTGTACGCAGCCTTTGAGAAGTGCTATTTCATGGTACCACAAATCCTTTTCTTGGGATTTCATATTTCAGCAAAGGGGATTTCAGTGGATGATGCCAAGATCAAGGTGATTCGAGAATGGCCAAGTCCATCAAATGTGCATGAGGTACGTAGTTTTCATGGCCTCGCTTCTTTCTATCGACGATTTATTGCACATTTCAGCACTATTGCGGCCCCACTTACGTCTTGCATGAAGAAAAGAGTCTTTAAGTGGACGTGTACGGCTCAGAAAAGTTTTGAGCAGCTCAAAGAAAAATTGAGCACGGCCCCGGTACTCGCATTGCCTAATTTTGACCTTGTTTTTGAAGTACATTGCGATGCGTCAGGTACTGGTATTGGAGGAGTTCTGAGTCAAGGAGGTCGACCCATTGCCTTTTTTAGTGAAAAATTGAATAGTGCTAAACTTCATTATAGCACTTATGATTTGGAGTTCTATGCACTATTTCACACACTCGAACATTGGAGGCACTACCTTATTCATCAAGAATTTGTTTTGTACATTGATCATGAAGCTCTCAAGTATATTTCAAGGCAGCAAAAGCTTAACTCCAGGCGTGCAAAATGGGCTGAATACGTTCAGAAGTTCACTTTCATCATTAAACATAAAGCTGGAATTCAAAATCAAGTTGCTGATGCTCTTAGTAGAAAGAAGAACTTACTCCACATAATGCGATCAATAGTTCTTGGATTCGAATCATTCCAAGAGTTGTATCATGAAGATCCTTACTTCTCCAAAATCTTGCCCGAAGCAAAAGAAAAGAAACTTGCTGATTTCACTGAGTGTGATGGGTTTCTTTTCAAAGGGAACCGTTTATGTGTACCTGATTGTTCACTTCGACAAAGGGTGATCAATGAAGTTCATCGCAACGGACATTTTGGGCGTGACAAGACCATGCAACTTGTTTCAGCCAAGTACTTTTGGCCTCAGTTGAAACGAGACATACATCGACATGTGATGAGGTGTCGATGCTGCCAAACTGGAAAAGGACATACTACTAATGCTGGCCTTTATTTGCCCTTACCAATCTCTCAAGTACCTTGGGAAGATATCTCTATGGACTTTGTTCTTGGACTACCTCGCACTCTCAAAGGTATGGATTCCATCTTTGTTATTGTAGATCGATTCTCAAAGATGGCACATTTTATTCCTTGCCGCAAAACTATGGATGCTTCGCATATTGCTGAATTATTCTTGAAGGAAGTCTATAAATTGCATGGCATTCCGAAGACTATTACTTCTGATCAGGACACAAAGTTTCTCAGTCATTTTTGGCGACAATTGTGGAAGAATGTCGGTACTAAACTGAAATATAGCACTGTATTTCATCCCCAAACTGATGGGCAAACTGAAGTTGTCAATCGAACCTTAGGAAATCTATTGAGGACACTGATTGATGAAAATCCTCGCTCTTGGGAGATGCGCTTATCACAAGCAGAATTTGCATATAATTGTGTTGTAAACCGTACGACTGGATATAGTCCTTTTATGATCGTGTATGGATAACAACCGAACACTGCTCTTGATCTTGCACCCATTCCTTTTACTGACAAATCTAATGGCAATGTTGAAGATATTGTTTCTCAAATGAAAGCAATTCATGAAGATGTATGTCAAAGGTTAGAAAGCAAGACAAAGTCCTATAAAAAGGATGTCGATAAGCGACGGCGTAAAGTTATCTTCGAACCAGGAGATTTTGTTTGGACTTACTTACCACCAGAACGTCATCCTATTGGAAGCTATAACAAGCTTAGTGATCGTAAGCTTGGTCCTCTTGAAGTCCTTAAGCGTATCAATCCCAATGCATATCGCTTAAGGCTTCCTTCTCATATAAAAATACATGATGTTTTCAACGTTCGGCATTTAACACCCTATGCTGGTGATTCCTCTGATGATGACATGAATTCAGAGACGAATTCTTTTAAAGAAGGGGAGGATGATGCAGGCCAGATTGATAATGTCGCCCGCATCGAAGACGAGCTTACTCGACCAAGGAGATCAGCCCGCATCCGAGCTCGACAAGTCGCTTGACTAGTCGAGGAGATATCGAAGGGACACAATCCGAAGACCAAGAGTCTCATTTGTAAGTCCATGCCACAATAAAGTCCTTGTCTTTCCCTATACATTGGAAGCCTAAAAGATACTTTGGGAACAATAAAGTCCTTGTCTTTCCCTATACATTGGAAGTCTAAAAGATACTTTGGGAACAATAAAGTCCTTGTCTTTCCCTATACATTGGAAGCCTAAAAGATACTTTGGGATGATCGAGAAGACGTCGGGCATTGACCTAGTTTCTAGTTTCTAAGTTCTTTAATGTTTTATGCCTTCTAGGATCTTTAATGCTCTTTTGCCTCTTCATTTTCTTGAGTCTTTTCATTTGTTTTTCTTTGGCTATAAAATGTCATCTACTTTATGTATTTGAGAACGAATTTTGATTAATGAAAATTTTGCATTAAGCAATTATCTTGAACCTTGAAGAGTTCATACCCCTGAAAACCTTGAAAAGTTTTCACTCCGTCCTTGAAGAGTCGGAGGTTTTCAAATCTGCATCCTTGAAGAGTTGCAGTCATCGATCTAGAAGAATCGGTGCCCTATCCACTTCCTTGGAGACCTACAAGAGCAACCAACAAAGTTCTATCTTTTCTTTTGTTCTGTCCATTTATATTTGTCCATTTCCGTCCCAATTTCGTCCTACCTACAGTGCTTATTTGAGAAAACTCAAAACAGAGAAATTGTTAATTTAGAAGTCTTTGTTCATTTGACTTTTGAATCAGGTCATTCCGATCTGTATCGACGAAGTTACACCCATTTTCCCTACATCAGGCTGCATCAGGCCTATGCCATATTGAGCCGTATATAGTGCTGTTTCCTGACGCATGATTCTATTGCCTAAATGATCTTCTCGTGGGCGTTGGGATTTAGCAGATGCGATGGTACCTATGACAGGAGAGATTATTTTTTTTCGGTTCTTCCGCCACCTTTGTTCATGCTTTGTTTACAAAGGTAGTTCCTGCTCCATTGCTGGGATTTCTTACACGTGTCTGTTGTAATTTGGATGAGATACAAAGGCGCTGGAAAGAAACTTTTTAATGCCATTAACGGAAGTTCTTTGCATTTCACAGTATATATATATATATATGATTAACAAAATAATACAAAATTTTGAGAGCATGATAATAACACAAAAATATTCCGGCATAGTACAGGTAATTAAGTTAGTTAAATTTAACAAAAACGAATTTCGACGTAGTCAAAATGCATGAACACATCTATTTTTCTTACAATTATATTTTTAAAATATTGCACTTATTGTTGATTTCAGTTCAACTGAGGTTGAACCCCAATTGAACCTGGAACCATTGACCCTCTCTCCTTTCCAATTATTTGATGGGTTCCAAAAATATAATTCTATGAACTAAATAGTAGCAAATTCCAAAATCACTCGATGAACTTTTGGAAAACAAGTATGATTACGCAGAAATTTCTTTTTTCTTCATCTACAATACAGATTTACATTAAGGGGTTAAGATCCATTATGTTTAATGTTAATAACAGATCAGGCAAATAAAAAAAAATGTAGGTCCAATTGATCAAAATTGAAATGTCATCCCTGAAAAATTGGGCTTCAAGCTTTGCCTAGCTTGATTCAACCATGCAAAAGTGAATGGGTTGCCGAGTTAACTAGTGCCCTTTCATCCTGAGAGGTTGCAGAGCTTAAGAAACCAATCAAATTGAAACGCCATGCATCACATTCTTTACTATACTATGTACATTCGCTACAACTCTGGCTTCATTAGTTCAATTCAACAAAAAAAAAAAAAAAAACAACAGAAGGGTAGTTATTAGTTTAAGGAAAACGAGAAAAAAAAAAGGCGAAAATCCAACACCACCTCATTTTAATTTGGAATATTGAGGGAAAAATATTATGTGTATATATATATAGACATATAGTTATAAGTATGACAGCAGAAGTAATACATATAATATTTTTAGTATTTGTTAAAAGTAATACTGCTTCTTTAGTTTTAATTATTATTTCATATATTTGAAATAGAAAGTCATTATAGAACAATTTGAGTATTAAGGTGAATATATTTATTATTATTAAAAAATTATTCCACCTAAAATTTTAAGTTGTTGGATAAGACCAATAATAGATTATATATTAAACTTTAACAAATATGATACATTGAGCTTTTTAAATTTTTTTTTGTATTATAATATTTAATTAAGTATATGACATTTGCATAATATGCAAATTGTGTATATGAATGCATGAAGTTATGCTACCGTGCGAGTCACAATCGAATGTGCATGGCGTAGGTGTGCGTAACAATTTTTTTTTTTTTTTTTTGGCTTTTTCTGATCCTTTTGGGTCAAGATTTGAACTTTGATTATTAAAATTAAGCGTCCAATTACTTTTCTATTAGATTATATACGACTCGTTGCGTCCAAAGGTGGAACATTCAACTAAAGGACATGTGAATGTGTGGCGTAGGATGGCGAACGAATATTCAACGTACGCGAATTGCATGCAATATGCAATCATCTAAACCCTAATGACGTGCTACTTATGAATTTAGTTATATCCAATGTAAATTTATAAATAATTCAATCAAGAGATGTAATTGAATTAAAGTGGATGGCAAAAGCCAAAAAAAAAAAAAAAAGAAGAACGAAAAGAAAAGGAAAAAAAAAATCATATTGTCACTGCAATTGAATTTGACATTAAGGTTGACTGTTATATAAGAGTAAACCTGGATTTGTGTGGTTCTTGTTTGCTTCGATCATATTTTAAGAGTCGAAAAGTATGACTCGTCCAAGGGGAGTTGGCCAGAGTGGAATTTTCAGACAAACTATATTTCTTAGCAATTTCTAATTCTCTTTAACAATATTCTGACTGACGCAGTCTCCATACAAAATGATAATGTAATGCTTTTACACACCATAGTTCCTGACAAGCATAGCAAACTTGCATATGATATACCAAAAGCAGGACTGAGTGAGAAACTACAGGATGTTGGCTCGGAGATTGAGTACCATTTAGTTCTTCCTCGATTTTCTTTTTCAACAAATCCTGAGAAGGTTGTTCAAGATGAACTTATACGGTTGGTAAAGACAACACAAAGTCGGGTTTTCATTGTTCTCAAGTCATCATTGTCTATGGTAAATCATCTCTTTAGGGAAGCCAAGAAGATGGTTCTCGTAAGCAGGGATACAGCGTGGATGGTTTCCAACCCCATTTCAGATTTCTTGGACACTTTTGACAGTTCTGCTTTTTCTTCCATGGAAGGAACTCCAGGAATCAGGACTTACCATTCTGCCGATAGAGCATCTAGAGCATCTAGAGGACGATGAATTTCAGCCTGGAGTTGATTCTATAAGAGCATACAATAGCATTAAAATTGTTACTCAGGCCATTAAGAAAATGAGTGGTAAGACCAGTAGTCCCAACTTGTTGCTTAATAGAATATTAGATAGCAATTTCTCCGGTCTGAGCGGCAAAATACATTTCAAGGAAGGAAAGCTGTCTCGTGGTAATATATTAAGGATTGTAAATGTAGTTGGAAAGAAGTATAAGGAGATAGAATTTTGGCTTCCGGGTATTGGGTTCTCAAAAACCCTGATTACAGAAAATATCAAGGGAATGTACAGAGGCAATAATGCTAGCAGTCCGCTGATTTGGCCCGGAGATCTCGAGGAGTGCGACCCTAAGGAATGGGAAATGCCTACGGATGCTAAGCCATTGAGAATAGTTGTTCCAAGCGGAACATCATTTTTGAAGTTTGTAACATTTCCAGCCGGCAAGAAGACTCATAAATGTTGCTGCATTGTCATCTTCAATGGAGTGCTAAAACGTTTAGGTTATTCCCTAATCTTTGTTACTATTATTGTAATCATTGTACTAATCTAATCTTTGTTACTTTTATTTGAATTTAAACTTGTAAAAGACTTCATTTTACTATTATTTATGTTTTTGAAATCTATAAACTGGAACCTTGGTATTTAAGCAAGTTGCAAGTAATGAAATGATCAATCTGTTGCAAAAATCCTTAAGCTATGTGTGTGCTTCCTCTTCTTCTCGGGTCACCTGCGTTAAATTCCTCATCGTTGCAACAAAACCAACCAAAATTAAACTACTAATCTAAGGTCTAAACCAACACAAACAAGCAAAAACTAGTTGTTTGACGGGATATATAAACAATGATTAGGCATGAAGCTTGGAAGATACTAAAAACAGCTCAAGCTCTGCATTCTCACTTGGTTCAGGAATGTTTTCCTCGAATAACTAGAAGCAAAAGGAGGTGGCTCAATCAACTGCTTAAGTTGAGTATGTAGCAGCAGCTATAGCAGTAAATCAAGCAATACGACTGAGAAAGATCCGCAAGGATCTTAATTTTGAGCAACAAGCAGCAACACAGATCATGTGTGACAACAAGTCTGCAAATGAAATTGCAAAAGATGTAGTGCAGCATGGGAAAAAAAAATATATCAATATAAAGTTTCATGCAATTAGAGAAGTGTAGAGGAATGGGGAGATCAAGCTAATTCATTGGAAATTAGAGATTCAGTTGGCAGACACACTGACTAAATTTCTCCCAAAGTCCAGATTTCAAGTGCTGAGAAAGATGCTTAGAGTTTCCAGCGAAAATCTCGAGGAGGATTATTGAAGTAAATGAGAGTTTTCCTAAAAACCATAGAAGCAACCGAACTAGCAACAACAGAAGGAACAACATTAGCAACAGTTCAAAAACAAAAGTGGCAATTTGATGTTTGCGTAATGAGATTTTTATGCAACCATAAGCTAATGTATCTAGTTAGTTGTACAATGATGTAAAGTGATTGTGATCCTTAAGTTTAGGAAAAGTCTAAAGCAAATCCTTATCTTAGTTGTAGACTAGTGAAAAGGTTCATTTTGTAACATTAATATGGAATCAAAACAGTATGTAATGTTCCCATGTAAGGAACTATGTAGCAGCAATGAGTTTTTTTGATCATTCTCGAGTATAATAATTCAGTTTTTATTCTGTTCTTTCATCAACAGGTATCTTTGCTATATATGAGAGATAGAGGCCTATCTACATTATGCGCTGAAGGTTTAAAGAAAGCAAAAAGTTTAATGGACTGAAATGAAAAGGAATGGAAAGAAAAAAAAAATGGGGGGTGGGGGGGGGGAGTTGTCATTGCAAGAGAAATGGTCCATATTGACCCAAAGTGGGCACTCGCTATCGGCTATTGAACCACGACGACTTGATACGAGTTGAATTTGGAGGCCAGGGAAGAAGAAACCTAAAGACGACTTTAAGCACAAGGAAGAGCTGAAAATTTTGGCAGCAATTTCGAACGACGTAGAATCCACGATTTGATCATCAAATTGCATAGAATCTTAACAAATCTTATCAAAAAGGGGAGTCTTAACTTTGGTGGGCTCGTAGATTCCAAGTACGTCTATGGACCAAGTGAAAGGCGAGTGAAAAACTTAAATCTTGGTCCGGTGGTCCCTGACACGATGGTGGTAGGATTCAAGTCTAAATCATGCCACTGTCCGCTTAGCTCGGGCATGACCATTTACCATTAGGTAGACATGTGAAAACCAACGAGAATTCTAACTCAGTAGTACCGAAATTATTTCTAGCGTCTCGAATTCAAGTTCCCAGGGCCAATTATTTCTACCATTAGGTCGAAATGTGAAGGTTAAGAAGAGCAAAATTTTATGTCCGTAGTGTATTGCATACGCCAAGCCATCGCTTTCAACAAAAATGGTGAGGGGAGGGAGGGAGGGAGGGAGGGAGGAGGAGGTGCAAGCGTTTAAAAGTACTGAAGCAGCCATGTCTAATATCTTTCTCCATAATACGTACTGAACTTTGCAATGTCTCATTCTTTTCAGCATGGCTTCTCTTACGATTTGCTGATTCCTACGTCTATTCTCAAATCATGATGTGTGTGACAACTACGTTAATAGCCTGATTTATATGTGTTAACCGAAAACCGTTCTCAACAATATAAGATTCATTAATAGTGTTGATGTCAAAATTATGTTTTCTATGTCCAATCAGACTGATTTTTATTTTTTAAAAAAAAAAAAGTTACTGGAAGGCTCATCAAGGGAATGCATAACGTATTTCTCCAATAAACTGCTATTATTAGTTCCTTCATGGACAATATTAAGTATAAATCCAAAATTTGAAGGCTTAAATGATTTCTCGAACATCCTTAAAAAAAATAAAAAAATAAAAAATCTGTACATTTGCACAAATCCAGAGTGTCTTGAACATTTATGCGGAAACGTTATATCAGGACTATTGTTACTTCCTTGTTAGGATTATTATTAGAAAAGGAAGCACAGCATCGGCCATATCCAGGAGTCTTTTCCTAAATCTTTTCTCTTTTCTGTACATTTCCTTGTTTTCAAATTACAATTTATACCATTCTTAAGTTACAAGAAAAGGGAATCGAAAATTTCCAAACATTTGGGAAGAGGTTGGGAATTACTGTAGATTTTAAAATATATTGACCAGATTTGGGAAAATTAAAAATAAAAATAAAAACGAATCTTAAAGTCAATTCCACTTTAAAAAATGTCCGAGAGAGAGAGAGAGAGAGAGAGAGAGAGAGATTTTCCGAGAAGCTTCCTTATATAGGGGTTAAGAAACATAACAAAGTGACTGCAAAATCGATGCATGTTCCTTCATGTAGGTAACTTGCTCAAGCTGCCAAAGTTGGCAGCGACTTTGAAAATTTCAGCATCTTTGAACATTTCTTTCAGCGTCTTTTGATATAAAAATAATCTGAAAATGCTGATCAAGTGTGTTACATACAATCTATTTACATCGTTGCTATTACTCTACAGCAAGCGAACTCCAAAATTGAGCTGCTAAGCAACTCTCGTTGTTGCTGCCCTTTTTCTGCATCCTTCTGTTGTCGAAGCCAAATTCATCAGTACCTGACAGATTTCGCCCAAGCAAAGAGGCGACTGATTTAAGTGTGACCAATTTTATATTTAAGGGGTCGGATTGCAATGTAAAGAAGCGAGGAAATTTACTGCCTTCGGCCAACGAGCGGCATGTGGGGGACCTATGAAATTGATAGGACAGGGATTCTCCAGGATGTGGCCCTCAAAATTCAATTGGTCATTTTCACTTGGTAAATTAAGGTCATTCAAGTTGACCTCCTCCCGTCAACTGTATATGGGCTTCATTAATAGCTTAGAGGGAAATAAGCAATCCCTTCAGCCACATAAACAAATAAATAAATAAACAAAGAACTTTATCGCTCTATTCGTTCTAGGAGTTAGACATTGATGGGGGGATAAAGAATATTTCTGATCACTTTCCTCTCATTTTCCCTTTGTGCTCTAACCGTGTCTAAACTTTGTACCTATACATAACCTCCACCTTCCAGGTTAACCAGTTTGACTTTCATTATGCCAAGTCTTTGTCTTTTTTTTTGGGAGACGGACTATAATTACTGGAAAGCATCGCGTAATCAAATTTACGCTCATTCGGAAATGTCCTGTTGAAATCAAAAATGCCTTCCCTAATAATTTATTTTTACAAAGTTTCAAAGCTTTGGCACCTTTTCCTCGCAATCATTCCCCTTTTTCTCATCCTCGATTATGGGGCTACAGCAACTACAGTCACAAACATTGGTGTAATTCTTGATGCCAATTCAAGAACTGGGAAAGAAGCAAAAACAGCGATGGAAATAGCGGTCCGAAATTTCAACATTGGTTCAACAGATCACAATCTGTCTCTTCATTTGAAGGACCCTCAAGGTAGTTCCATCGAGGTTGCTTATGCAGGTACAAGAATCTCCCTCACGTTAATTTTACGCCTTCTACCCCTTTCTCCTTGTTCCTTAACATACACGTTTATCAGTAAGGGTGCTAGTGTATGAATTATGCATAAGCTTGACGGAATCAATTTTGCTTGCAGCTGAAGAGTTGGTCAAGGAGCATAAAGTCAAGGTGATTCTGAGCGTGCGGGGATGGGACGAGACAGTTTTAGCTGCAGATGTTGGAAGCCGAGCTCAAGTTCCCGTGCTCTCACTTTCTGCACCTTCTGTGACACCACCAATGATGCAATCTCGTTGGCCTTTCTTGATAACAATGGCTCATAATGACTCTGAGCAGATGAGTTGCATTGCAGCAATTATTCGTGCATATAATTGGAGGAGGGTTATAACGGTTGCCGAAGACTACGCACATGGTGGTGATTCGGGGAAGTTAGCTCTTCTATCTCGGGCTCTACAAGAAGTCGGTTCAGAAATCGAATACCAGTTAGTTCTTCCGCCATTATCATTGCTTCCCGATCCAAAGGATGTTGTTAGAGAAGAACTTGAGCGAGTAAGGGACCTAAAAGTACAATCACGGGTTTTCATAGTTCTTCGGTCATCATTACCAATGATGATTCAGTTTTTTAGAGAAGCTAAGCAGATGGGTTTTGTGGGAGAAGACACGGTGTGGATGCTTACGGATGCAGTCTCAAGTTTCATGGACTCGGTTAATGCTTCTGTTATTTCCTCTATGGAAGGTGCTCTGGCTATCAAGACTTACTTTTCCGACAGCAACGATACTTACCTGAGTTTCCGTGCTGAGTTTCAACGAGTTTTCAGATACAACTACCCTGAAGAAGAAAGCTTTGAAGCAGGTTTTTACGCTCTGCGGGCATATGATAGCATTACAAGTATCATCAAGGCCTTGGGGTCAACACCTAGTGACACCAGCAGTCCCAAAGTGCTCTTGAACGACATATTATCGAGTAATTTTACTGGTTTAAGTGGGCAGGTACAGTTCAAAGAAGGTGCGTTATCCCAAAAGCCTGTACTGAGGATTGTAAACATTGTTGGAAAGAAATACTAGGAGCTCGACTACTGGTTACCAGAGTTTGGGTTCTCAATCGGACTTGATGTGTCAAAAGCTAAAGACAGCAATGGAACAGGCGCTTTAGAATTGCAAGGTCCAGTAATTTGGCCTGGGGACCTAATGAGGGTTCCAAAGGGCTGGATGATGCCCTCTTACTCAAAGCCAATGATTATTGGTGTTCCAGGTAGGACTTCTTTCCATAAATTTGTGAAGGTAGTCAATGCAACTGAGGGCAAGTACGATGGTTTCTGCATTGAACTGTTTCACAAGTTGAGAGGGATCCTGGGTTATGATCTACCCTACAAGTTTGTTCCTCACAATAATACGTATGACGATCTGGTGAATCATGTATATACCAAGGTAATAACTTAATCCGTCTGCTTATGGTCATTTGGTACACAACACTAACTAATTGATGCATTTCAATCTGCTCATGGATATTCAATACATGGTAACTGATCTTCTGCTCCAATCTGCCCACAAATATTCAATCAGCGCAATTTTCTTTTTCCAATATTTACCATCACCAGCTCTTCCTATTTATATGAACCAAACTTTTGAAATATGCTTTGGATTGCTGCAGTAAGTTCCATTCTTTCCTTATATATATATAGCCGCTATTACTATGTTTTTTTCATAAGCGGTAAGTTAACAAGTTGTAAACCAATAAGAGACCCTTGACCATAAAAATGGCCTGAAAGTCAAATTTGACGGGCTAAATGGGCACACATTCTGTTAAAAACCATGGTTAATCAGATTCTGATAGAACTTACCTTGAATATTGGTTTGAAACATGGAACTTTGACTAAAGACTTTCAAAATTTTGGCTTGTCCTTGAGGAATAGTGAACCTAGTGATTTATTTTTTAAAGTATTTCCAACCTGAGTTTCTGATAAAATTTTTGTTTGACTTTTATTATAAAACAACGAAGAATTATGATGCCGTAGTTGGCGATGTAACCATAATAGCCAACAGAATGGAAAAGGTCGAATTCACTCAATCATATGCAGAATCCGGTCTGTCAATGATAGTTCCAGCCGGGTCTGAAGGGTCAGCGTGGATTTTTATGGATCCATTCACCTGGGAAATGTGGTTGGTCACTGGTGCCGTCTTAATCTACACCGTTTTCATAGTGTGGCTCTTGGAGCATCAAAAGAACCCCGAATTTCGAGGCCCATGGAAGCATCAGATTTGCACAGCGCTTTGGTTCACTTTCTCTTCACTTTTCTTCGCTCACAGTAAATAGCAAACTGAGAATTCCTGAAGCTAAAATTCATTTCTTATGGCGTGCACTCGAGGTGTAGCCTATGCGCGCGCACTTGAGGTGTAGCCTATGCCCATTGAAGAGATTTTAGAATTAGTGGCTGCATTTCTCTAGGCATAATATCGCGTTTTGACTTAACCAGCATTGCTCTAATCGGATGATAACCCTTGAGATAATCTTTCACCAATGCAGGGGAGCAAATACGTAGTACTCTCACTCGAGTTGTGGTTATAGTATGGCTCTTTGTTGTGTTGATCTTAAGCTCCAGCTACACGGCCAGTCTGACTTCAATGCTCACTGTCAAGAAGCTACAGCCAAAACTTACTGACATCGATTGGCTGCTAAGAAACAACTTGAAAGTTGGATGCGATGGAGATTCATTTGTCAGGAATTACCTGCAGAATGTGCTTAAGTTCAAACCAGAGAATATCGAGGAGGTTGACAGCGAATACAAGTATGAAGGAGAATTCAAACGTAACAAAATATATGCTTCCTTTCTTGAACTCCCATATCAAAAAGTTTTCATCAATCATTACTGCAAGAAGTACACTGCAATCACACCCATCTACAGATTTGGAGGACTAGGCTTTGTAAGTGTATCAGAACATCCTCAAGGCTTCAATTTCAACATAAATGATCACTCTGTCCCCATTGAATTTGCATTTCCCTACTTAAGGAAGCTAACAAAAAATTACTCCTGTTATGCATTAGGTCTTTCAGAAAGGTTCTCCTATAGCAATTGATTTTTCCAGAGCCATACTACAGCTATCAGAGAATGGAGAACTGAAAATATTGGAAGAAAAGTGGTTCGCTCCTTCTCCAGGGTGTTCAAGCACTGCAGCTGATTCTGAAATTGAAAGTTTGAGCCTCCACAGCTTCTGGAGTCTCTTTCTTATATCTAGTGTCACCTCTACCATTTGTCTTCTAGTCTTTCTTGTTCATTTGCTGAATAAGTATCAGAATCATCCAGTGGAAGATAGAAGCAATGCAAATCCAAGCAATAAGAGTGTTTGGAACAAAACAACCAGGCTAGCAAGTTATCTTTATCACGGACCACATGTAATCAGAGGCAGAACCCCAACGTGTAGCTCATCGCCTGATAACAATGAATGGATTTCTCCAAGGTGGGATCCAAGTCCTCCTGATACCCCAGTAAACCTTGAGGCTGCCTCCCCTGCTGAAATTGAAGTTGTACACACGCAAGGTCACAATGTTACTAATATCTGAGAATAGAGAGGACAGCCATGTTAATTACCAGTAATAAGGTCAGCTTTAGTGTAATCAAGGTGAAATGTTTAGCTTGTTTACATATTGTATTAGGTGGAAAAACTATGGTAGCTTAATTCTGCAAATTAACATAAATTCATGTAAAGCATATGATTGACAAACACAGTTCGGTATAGCCAGCCAGACTTCCTAAGATGAATCAGTAGACTTATGCAACGACCTTATCGGAATCACAACTCGGGATTCTAAGGTTTAAAAACAGCAACGAGAGGCCATGTGTTCTATCACTGACAAAATACAGGTGCCTTCGATGGTTTCACTGCATCAACAAAATGATGCTGCAAAATCCTGCACATGCAATCCTTGAATTGCCGACTATGAAGTTCATTACTTTTTCCTTTTTTTCTTTTTTTTTTTTTTTGGAGGGGTGAGGGAGCAAGGTGGGTGGGGTTTGTACCACAGAAAACCACAATCTTTCCACATCATGTTAGCTGCAAGTCATGATCGCAACTTGACAACACCATGCGTGTCCATGGAAAGAGCTTCCCCTTGGTTCTTCCCAAGTTGAAGGCCTAGAGTCGGCGGATGAATTTCCCCAAAAAATAAAAAAAAAAAAGAAAAAGAGAAAATTAAAGGCATGCATACAGATAATAGAGTCAAGAGATCACAAACGTATGCTGATGAACATGCAAAGAATTCCTCAAAGGTTTAGTATATTTAAAACATCATCCCATCCCATCTACCTCTTCTTCTTCCACGTCCAACCCAATGTCTGCCCCTGCCTTTCCCCCTTGCACCAGCCCCTCCATAAGATAAACCTTCCAATGCGCTGTTGACTAGTAGATTTTGCAAGCCACCGGCCCCACAACCCTTTTTGGCCATGTTTCCTGATCTGTCACTGCAGTAGCAGGTTGCTTTCCTCTGTACAAAATGTGCATGGAAAATGAGAATGGATCTGAATTTCAACAGATTCCCCATAAAAAAATAAAATCCTGCATCTAGACATCCCTAGAAGGTAAAATAAAACACATTTATTGGATATTCAAGTCAATATTGCTACAATAGATGGAACAGTTATAAATGTTGTGCCATCACATATTCAAAAATCTCCAACCATGCTCATCTATGTCTGAGCACTCTCACTATAAAAAAAAGGGCAGGGCCAAAGGACACATCTTCCATTAATGAGCAGCTTAAGTAGGATCTTAGGACTGAGACTTAGATTTCAACAACTTTACTTGTAAGCATGAATCTGAAGGCTCAGATTTGTGCTTTCACAGTCCCAAAGACCATTATCATTGCACCAAACAAGCAGGTCCCACGAAAATCAGGGCAATATTTGTTATTAAGGATGGTTGGGGAAAACTGCTTATGCAACATACAATAGGATATACAAAAAGGATGGAAAGAGAGAAACCCAAAAATATAGCCGCATAAGTTGAAAATAGGAATGTTGTTGTACCCAGTGTCATGTTAGGAATTACAGAAGATTTTGCAGCGTCTTTCCAAGAGAGATTGACTCTCTTATCTCCAATAAATGAAGGTGTCTCAGAGTGCAATTGCTGCAAAGATTGAAATTTACAAATATCAGTTTTATGTCACATGAGTACAGTAACCTTGAAATTAGCAATGGTGCATGGCTCAATCTTTGCACCTTTGTCATTGCCAAAATGTTATCGCAGGTTCTCAACCCAGTTGTGGTATTCTGTTTTTGAGATTTCTGCAAATTAGAAACATCATTGTAAGCTAGATGTTACAGGAAACGCCATACCAGACACTAGAATATCTATGTCCCAGAATAAACTTACTACACTCTATCCTTGGCTTCGTTAGCTTTTGCAGCTGCCATTGCTTTGTTGTGCTCAGCCATTCCCTGAGTTTTTTCATTGTAGCTCTAGTTAGCTCTTCTACATTGCTCAACCTGCACTCAGTCAACACTAATGTCATATCAAGAACCATATTCAGAGAGCAAACAAATATTCTGCAGTAAAAAGAACATTGCAACCAAAACAATGCTATACAATAATTTATAAAAATATATATAAAAGGGTAGCTATGCAGAAGTCAAAAACCAGATTAAGTGCAAAAGGCAATAACAGGGGCAAGTTTTTGCCAATAGAATATAGTGGGGTATTAAGTAGAAAGTAAAAAGATCATTGAAACTGAAAGAATGTTATACAGTAATTTATAAAAATATATATATAAAAAGGTAGCTATGCAGAAGTCAAAAACCAGATCGGAGTGCAGAAGGCAATAACAGGTCGAGTTTTTGCCAGTAGAATAGAGTGGAGTATAAGTGGAAACACATGCACGATATAACAGTCATCTAATTTCCCACTAAAATGGTGTTGTAACACAACTGCAGCTCTAGGAGATATAAAAAAAAAACGGTATTAGAAAGAGTGGCCCAATCTAACTAGACCAGAAAAAAAAAAAAAAAAAAAAAAAAAAGTGCCTCAGTAACAATTTCTTCAGAGGGAAGGCATCTTGGTTGGGGACCAAAAAGGTCAGCTCTGGCAGCAAAACCCACTCAGGAAACCCTTCTCAAGAATGCCACAGGCAAACAGGTATTTATAGCAAGAGGGTCATGGTAACCCTTCATGGTTCTCTAATATTAAAAGCTAACGTAGAAGATCCCGTGACACATACTTAGTCAACATCTAAATCAGACTGCCCCTCAATGATTCCAACAAGTTCCTTCACGTGTTCCTCAGGAGATTTATCTCCAAATATGCTCAAACTTTTTAAAAAGTCCATAAACATTCTAAACTCAGCTTCTTCTAAGCTCTACAAAAACCAAAACACATTAATCATCCACCTTCTGAAATGATAAATCACATTTTAAATACCTTACACAAAAGGAGCATAGCATAGAGTACTAAGTGGCAACTATACCCTTTTAATCAAATTTGTTATATGCCATTCCTTTTCCTCTCAAGGCCTCAAGAGTTCAGCTTTCAGGGGGAATACCTGAAAATGCATTTATTAGTCCTTGGTCATCATCATACCAAAGTACAATATTAACAATAACAAGCATAATAGAGTCCATCTTCTAACCTAGCCTTTTATAAAGGTAAGAACTTTCTTACAAATAAATTCTTCAGCATTTAGTTCATCAGCACTACCAATGTGTTTGAATAAGGCAGTTAAAGAAGCAGCCACAATGAGCAAAACATAACCTTGAGCAAAAACCAATAAAGGTTAAGCAGAAAAATGTTGATGGCAACTTGTATGCATTTGAAATAACATTTTTTATGAATTACTAAGTGTACTCTACACTGTCATGCCATGTTGAGATGGAGCAATTTACACCAAGTTGTATCCTAAGTTTATAATTTAAGAGTTCTTTTCTCAGTGTTGAGTACTTCCTTCTGTCCTTTGAAAAAGATAAACTTGCAGCAATCAATATTGACAAAATAAATTCCACATTGAATGTTTCAACCATTAACAGAAATAGAAATTTTGCAGGTTTTGGACGAGGCAGTTCAGCTGTGACCAGGTATATGATGAACATTAATCACCTATTGTCTGGAATCCAGACTTCCACATCATATCATATATCTAATATTCCTCAAAATGCCATTTTTCAAATTGAGGGTGTGCATGCACATAATTAGGTCCAATGCAAGATCTTTCCATCTTAGATGATTTCTGATATAAACATCAATAGGTGATACTGTACTCAATTCCACATAATGTAGCATGTATCCGAACATTTTTAATTATCCCAACAAAAAAGAGCAAATTACCTTTCACATCCTGCCTCAACAATGACATACGGGCTTTATGCACAACATCCCACTCCACAAATTCCTCAAAAAACATCAACAAAAAACAGAATAGGGACATGAATCAGAACATCATGAAAACAAAAACAGAGCCAAAAAATAAAAATAAAAAAAAATCTGACTGACCATCCGCAAGAAGCTATATGAGAATGTCCACAACTTTCGAAAGGTACTCTGGTGTATACTTGCAGAATAGGGGAAGGCCCCTAATTGCTTGCACTCGCACCTGTAGAAGACAAATTGCATGCTCAAAGTGTCAGAGTGTCAGAATGTCAAAGTGCCAAAGTGCCACACTCACACACACAAACTACATCCCAAAACAAATGCATAATCAAAATTTTCTATGAACTAAAAATTAGGCGCAGTCAATCAGTCCCTAAAACCCTAAACCCTAAATAATTTCAAGTGGACAAACAATTTCCTCGGAAAATGCGAAGAATAGGAAAGAGAGATAGAGAGGCGGACCCCGAGCTGTTCTTTTTCAATCAAATCGAGACGGGCATCGACGGCCTGACTAGCAATAACTTTAGTCAACCATTAAGGAACTTGTGCCATTATTACATAACACCCTACAGAAGTTAGCTTCTCCTCACCCACTTCCTTAATTTTTAATCTTCTAGACAAAGCATCAACCTTATTCTCTACTGCCTTTTTATACTAAATGTTGTAATTTAATCTCAACAACTTTGTGATCCCTTTTACTTAGAGGTAGTTCTAAAATGGCTATTAAAGTATAAATTTTAAACTTTCATGACCAGTTTTATAACAAAAGGATATCCTTTAAAATAATATTTCCATTTACTCTCTGCTAATAGAATGACTAATAATTCCTTCTCATATACAGAAAGGCTTAAATGCTTATCATGCAATTTCTTGTTGAAGAAAGCAATGGTCTTTGATTCTACATCAATATTGCCCTTATTCCTTTTCCACTTGTATCAATTTCCACAGTAAAGGGTTTGGAAAAGTTTGGCAATGTAAGAATCGATACAGTAAACATAGCTTCCTTAAGCTTGTGGAAGACTTCTTCTATTACCTTATGTCAATTAAAATTATTTTTCTTTAATAATTCAATCAAAGGCTTATTCAAAATTTCATAATTTTAGACAAATTTCCTATAATAATCAGTAAGACCTAAAAATCCCCTAAAGGCCTTTAGAGAATAAAAAATAAGTCAGTTCTTCATAACCTATACTTTACTTTGATCAGTAGTCACCCTAAAAAAAAAGATAACATGCCTACATACTCTATTTAATGCTGCCCAAAAGAACATTTAGATTTTTTTATATATAACCTCTCTTCCCTTAGCCTTTTCAGTACTTAGGTAAGATGAAAAATATGTTCATCTAAGGTTATGTTGTATAACAAAATGTCATTAAAAAAAAAAAGCAACATAAATCTCCTAAGAAAAAGGGCAAACATTTGATTCATAAGAACTTAAAAAGTTGTAAGGGCATTAATAAACCAAAAGGGCATAACTTTGAATTCATAGTGTTTATGGTAAGTTCTAAAAGCAGTATTGCATATATCCTTCTTTCTCACCTTAATTTGGTGATAACCAATACTTAAATCCATCTTAGAAAAGATTAAAGCCCCTCGAAGATCATCCAACAAATCATCAATGACAGGAATTGGAAACTTATCCTTTATTATAAATGCATTGAGTTGTCTATAATCCACACAAAACTCTAAATTCCATCTTTCTTTTTCAACAATAGTACAAAGGAAGCAAAAGGACTAGTGCAAGGTTGTATGAGTGAAGTTTTAAGCATTTCATTTATTAATCTTTGTATCTCAGCCTTATGATAATGAAGATACCTGTAAGGCCTCACATTTATTGGTTGAACATTGGCTTTCAATAGAATGGCATAATCCTAAAGTCTTTTAGGAGGCGAGCCCTTTGGTTCTCCTAAAACATCTTCATACACTTCTATGATTAGTTTTGATTCCTGAGGAATTTCAAACTCTTCTTATTGAAAACTCTACTAATCTAAAGCAATTATTGTGCATACATGTGCCTACTTAAAGCTTCCTTTCTACTTAAGTAATGTCTAAAATCTGATTCTAATCATCATTTTAAAGGTTGCCCTTTATCTTTTTACCATGCCTAATATTTCTACTATATTTTCATCCTTAATGAATTACAACTTACAATCCCTCAAGTTTAATAATATAGGGCTAAATTACCTCAACTAGTCCATACCCAACACCACATCTAAGGACCTTAGGTTCATGATCTTAAGGTTTTTTTTAAAAAAAAAAAAATGACCCTACATTTTCCACTCAAAATTACTAATTTTTTCTTTATTGGTGACCATATATCCATTCCTCATAGAGGTAGGATTTTCACTAAAAGGGTGTTGAGGAAACTATAAGTATTACTAGAATTAATGAGAATCTTCAAGGTTCTATTTCCAACTTGCCTTTTTAATTGTATAATGTTAAAACCCTTAGAACCAATAAATGTATATATAGAGATAAACCCTTAAGTTTCCTCCTTGTCTTTTGGCTCCAGTTTATAAAACTCATCATTTGAACCTTCATTTGCCCTTTTTTTACCTCCTTCTTCCCTTACTAGCACCTTAAAAAATAACTCTTTCTAAAATTAATACCTACAAAAAATTTATCACCGTACTTCTAACAAGAATTACTCCTTCTTCCCCTGTTAGTAGGCAATTTAAAGTTAGCTACCCAAAAAAGGCTACTCACAATTTGAGAGAACTCCTACAATCTACTAGAATTGGTCATCATACTATCTTTACTATACCCCTTTAGTCTCCTATCTCCTTAAGTTGACACCCTAATCATACCACTACTAGCACCCTTAAAAGTTAATATATTAGTCTTCCCTAGGCTTAACACCACCTTTTTTTACAGTTTAAACAGCTTATACAAAAGGTTCAATGATCTGGGCTCCCACATCTTCATAACAGCCTTGATTAAGTCATGTAAGCCACTTATATAACTAAAGATAGAGTACTCCTCAATAAAGTTAAAGTTGATATTCTTCATTAGAGCCTTTAACTCTCTGAATCTCTCGTAGTATTCTCAAAGGGATCCAACCTGGGTTAGCTTATTAAATTTTTATACTACATCAAAAAATTTAATAGTCTTAAACCAAGCATATAAATCATCCACAAACTTGCCCCAAGTAACATCTTATTAATTTGCCAATTAGCCTTCAAACCAAATTTCAACCTATTCCCCTATATATATGGTTATTAACTTCATTTTATCATCTCAGTAACATTACAAATCTTAAAATACCTATTACATTTTATCACTCCATCTTCAGCGTTTACTCCATTAAAGTAAAGCAAAGTAACCCTAGAATTGCAATTCAAACTTCCTCCTTCTTGTCTAACCTTCCCTCCTTCTATATGACTTCCTTTACTTCAAAATTGTTTAAGTAAATGTAAAATACCAATTATATTAAATGGGCCTTCCTTATTTTCACCTAATCTTGACATGGGTGTGGACAATAAGGTTTTCTTGGACTTACCTTAATATAATAGGTCATTAACCTTTTGTCATAGCAAATTCACCATTTACTTCAAAGTGGCATTATCCTCTTTTAACCTAATGACTCATTCATCCAATCTTTTCAGTACTTTGTCCTTTTCAATTGCTATAAACACTTTAGTGTCTACTTTCGTCTTTGACTTCTTTGTTAGTTTAATTTACTCACCACAAAATATACTACTTTAATACCATAACTGTTAGGTTCTAAACGAAATTTAGGTTCCTGTGAGTGTTATTTGGAAATGAAAGGAGAAACAAAGGAGTTCAAGAAAAAAAAGAACAAAGAAAGGGAATGAGGAACCATTTAGAGAAAGAAAGAAAGAGAAAGAAAAAAGAAGAAGAAGAAGAAGAAGAAACACACTAGAGAAAGAAAGAATTAAGTTGTTATTTTTAGTTATAATTGACCAATAAAATAATTTTACAAATTATAGGCAGTATATTTCAAATACACATAGCATATTCCAGTTGAGGTATCCCTTATTCTCATATTAAAATTCATTATTTCATTTATTTATTAACAGTGCCTAATGTGATCTAACAAACTTCTCTTCCATTACTTTATGATATATCTCTACCTTTGGTTTGATCTTATCTAGCAATATCTAATGCCTCTTTGTTAAATGATGCTTCCCTTTTTATCTAACAAACTTTTTAATGCCCCTAACTGATTCTTGTAACTATCATAGCTAAAGATTCATAATAATAAGTTGTGCCACTAACTGTTTGGCCTTTATATTGGTTTTAACGATGTTCATTATCCCATAGTAGTCTTTTACATCCTACACGAGTAAAAAAATTAATGAAAAGAAAAACAAACAGTAAAGACCCAAATATCAAAAACCCCAAAAACCCAAAGAAAGAAAGGGAAAAGAATGTAATAAGCTGACATGAAACTTGTCCTTAGACTCATTGAGGTGCTCACCTAACTTATAAAGCTTCTCTATATGATTGGCTTCCTCCTCCTCCTCCTTACTTATTCCTCCCATCAAGTTCATTTCATTTCATTTTTAAGAAGATGAAGATTAGAAGTGAAATTTGGATGGATTGATGGATAAAGATAATATTTTTCAAATAAGAAGCCCAAGAGGATTATCATGTAATATAAATGTTAAAGAGAGTTTTTTTTTTTCACTTTTTAAGGTCTATTATTGTTACTCATTTTCTCATGTTGTTGTTTGTTGGTAAATATTTTTATAAGTAATTGATTTAAAAAAAATGATGGATTATGTTAAAACTATTTTTTGTTAAACAAAAATTGATTTATAATTTATAATTTAAAATACTCCTAAAAATTATTTTTTACAAATTGTTATTATATAATGTAATATTTGTAATTGACTAATTTTAAACTTCTTTTCTTCTTTATTACATCATTATGGTCTTATGATAATTTTTTATTTTAATTTTTAATTAAATACTAAATTTTCATTTTTTTAATGTTATAATGAGTTCATTTATAATACATAATTTTCATATAGCATGATTAATGTTCTTAAGCATAACACTATTGGAAAAATGAATTTGGCGATAGACATCAGAATCAGGTCAATCAACTCCAATAACAATTGTCATAGGGTTATTATCTTTTTTCCAAAAAGCAATTGTATAACACCTATATTTATAAGACTTAAAATCTCCTTTTCTTATTTAATGTGGGATTTTATCACATTAAAAGTGTGAATTAAGAACAAGCATACAAAATTATCTCAACTCAAAACATTAAAATATTAAGTTTATAAGCCATTTTTATTTATATATTATTTAATTTTTTATTTTTAATATAAAATTTTTTAATCACACAATTCATGTATTCATATCTAAAATTCCAACATTCTTACCTTCTCACCTTTAAGTGTGAATTTTTCACTCTGATTAAAGGCTAATTAGCACTCCACCAAATTTATTCATGGGCAACCTTGCTTTGTTTAATTAATGTGTATGTCAATACTCTAAAAATGCACATATGTTACCGCTTTTTGTTTTTAAATCACACCTTATTACTTCATTTGGGTTTTAATCTTAATAAGTATAATTTGTATCTTTTTTTCTAATGAGAGCAATAATTATAAAAATGTGAATTGTTTCTATTCACCTCTTGTCAAATCATTAACTCTAATACTATTTGTTGGAGTAATGCAAGAGTTTAAATTAAGAAAAAAAAATTGAATAAGATCTAAATAAATAATAGACACATATTATATCTCAACTCAAAATTTTAAAACATTAAATTTATGAATCATTTTTACTTATGTATTATTTACTTATCTTTTTCACTTTTAATATAAAAGTGTTAAGTATACAACTTATATATTCATATTTAAAATTTTAACAAAACTAAGAATATGAAGTAAACTAATAAAAAAAATCCATTGTTGAAGAATAAAATCAAGATGCTCCAAATAGTCATACTATTATTTTAATAATAAGAAAAAAAATAGTATAATTAAATATTATAATTTTACTTTATTTATTAGCAATAGTAATTAAAAATTGATAGCAATAGTAATAAGTAAACTAAATATACCCTTAGTGTTGTAAGTATTATGTTTACGTATGCATTTGTAAAAGTAAAAGGACAGTTTTTTCTTTATGAAAATAAAGACTTAGAAGGAAAAAAGAAAGACAAATATCTAAACTATTAATTAATAAAAGATAAGAAATAAAAAATTAATTTTAAATATTTATAAAATTTTATAATTGAGTCTTCAATTATTTATAATCTTATTTAAATTTTATAATTTTTGAATTTATTTTAAATTAATTATTTTTAGATAAAAGATGATCAACTTATTAATAATTTTTATTTGGTTGATATACAATTTTTTATCTTTTTAATATAAAAAGGAATAATTTAAAACAAGTTTTTAAAAAATAATATTTAAATAAAAATATTTAAATTTTAATTATAAAAATTTAAGATATTTTTCACTTTATTATTAAATCTTAAAGATGACATGAAACTCAATGATGTATTTAATATTCATCTAATATTTTAATTTTTAAAGTTATTATTTATTTAAAAAATTACTTTTCACAGTCATTGCCTTCTTTCTAAAAAATTATTTTGTTAAATTGTACAACATTTACATTTATAAATTTCAATATTTTTTTCTTTTTATCTCACGTTAGATTCCGTTACAAATCGGTATCAACAATAATACTCCTCACAAATAATAAATCTATTATTTGGGCATTCAATTGAAGTGTCGTTAATTTAATAACATCAATCTTACAACTGCCTAGAAAAGCTTTAGATATTGCAAAACATAATTCTTCCAATATAATGTAATCCCGTAGAAAAACGTGGAAGGGGATGGAGATGGAGGGGGACTTACTTTATCTCTTGTAAACCTCCGTATTCAAACTACAGACTTATCGCCGCCAAGAACACCACAAACGAACATCTCGTTGTCAGGAATAATACCCCAATATTTAGCCATGCCAATTTCCAAAGCCGTAGAACCTTAGCCTTCAGAATTAATAGAGAACTCTTTATACCCGTTGACAACTTTTTCTCTTCTTCTTCTGCTTCTTCTTCTGCTTCTTTGTGTACATCTGTTTCAATGGTGTAAATTTGAAGGGAGAAATTAACGACAGTTTTAACATGGAGAGAGTTGTCCCTCCTTCCAACTTCTCCCCTCCAGGCTTTCTCATTTTTAATCCATTTTTCTAATTGGGTCGAGTCAACTCATCATCGGCGCATAGACCCCGAACCATGAACCAGCATCCTACCCTTGATGCATGATGGGCAAGAATGAGCCTAAGAATTGTTCCAAATTTCTCAAGATGTGATTTTTCATGGACTATTCATATTAACAAATAAATTATGCGACTTTTAAGCATAAATAGTGATTCCATCAGTTCCCTCCTCCTCCTCCTCCTCCTCAGTTTTTTATATCTATACCCACATCAATGAGAGTGACGACTGAATCCTAGTTAGAGGACATAGGGACGAGATAAGACACGAAAATCATTTTGTTTTTAGTTACCACGGATTATCCAAATGTGCATCTGCCTACCATCATATTATAGTTAAACATTATGCACATAGTAAATTCTATTTTAAAATAATAATAATAATAATAATAATAATTTATTATAAATAACGTTATTCACAAAGATTTTATATCGTACTCAAATCTTAAGCGATAAGTCTTAGTAGTAGGACTCATTTTATAAATAAGTAATGTAAATAATGGTCTTTGCTGCTTTTACTCGGCTCCCAGCAAAGAGCTTTGTTCCACTTAAAGCATGCTTGCAATGGGAAGTATGGGAATTTATATATGTTTTTATTATTGTGAATAAATTTTTAAACATACTTTACTTTTAGTGGAATATGCCAAACTAAAGGAAAATTCACTTTCTATTTTTGTTTTTATTTTGAATTTTTATTTATTCTTTTCAACGTCATTTTAATTCTGATATTGGGCAATTCTTTTTTTTTTAAATTAATGTAAAACACCTTAAAATCGAATAAAACACATTAAAATTTAGTAATTACTCAATTTCTTAAAAATTTTTTCAATAATGAGATTTCGAAAATAACCCATTAATCAAAATTCCAAAATTGACTAAATCAAGCCTCTATTGATAATTACACAATTTCAAAAATATTTTACTCAATTCCTCAATCTTTTACTGAAATTGATATACAAAAAATATTATATATAGTGTGTGGGTTGGTGTTGTAAATTCTTAAAAAGTGACTTAAGACTCAATCATTATTCTCCGTGCCAATTGCAACCCTAAACCCCCACTTTTTTTTTTTTTTTTGTTAATGCATGAAAGAAACTCAAATACTAGAAAAACCATGAAAAAAAAAAGCAGAACAAAGGGAGCAGCGACTATCCCATTAATATCAGCCTTTCTTGTGAAGGAGAACACTTGGAAATTGTACGTGGAAAAGTCCTTTCAATGTAAGAATTGGATTTCACAAAGGATTACCTTACGATTGCACATAGCTGAATTGTTTTAACTGTTGAAGGCATAGTTTGGTTATTATCATTATTATTATTTACTTAAAATTTTGTGGTGCGGTGAGATCTCTCCTTTTTGCAGATGCTCTGCATTAAGGGACTAGAATTTTGGCTTGAAAGTGGGACTTATCTCACCCACCATTAATTTAGTTTATTATTTCTGCCATCAAATGTCACATTCCAGCAGTTGCATTTGTGAGGTATAATAATACTAATGCAGGTCACGGACTTGGCAAATAGACAGACTCCAGTTATAAAATTCAACCATATTTTGGCCCATGTGGGGATGACAAAGCTGGTAATTTGGTCCTTTAATTGATTCCATGTTCTCGTGGCTGCATTATTGATGTTTTCAATGGGTCACCCTGACAAGACTTGCAAATGTAATAATAAATAATGAAAAAACAAAAAAACACATTCCTCTCGGGCGTTTTTCTCTCTCTCCAGCAATTAAGAATTATTTTAGGCTTCACGGGCATTCTTTTACATGGAAATCTGTCCCACAAGAGATAGCGACATTGACTTCCCTGCTTGGGATTTTAGCTTTTGCACCCCACCAAACCTGCTATTTGCTTCTTTGGCTTAAAGCTGCCCATATGCAACAACAATATGCCAGTGTCTTGTTCTTCTGCTCCTGCATCAATTGAATCTTTTGTTTTCACTTGTTTTCTCACCGTATGGCTTACAATCCTGCCCCTAAATTGCGTAGCCAAAACTGCCAATGCCACTCTCAACCCACGCCACCTCTCCGTTGATTACTATGCTAAAACATGCCCTCAACTTGAGCAACTTGTGGGTTCAGTCACTTCCCAACAATTTAAAGAGGCCCCAGTTACTGGGCCAGCCACCATACGCCTATTCTTCCACGACTGCTTTGTGGATGTAATATCAATTCTACGCTCTGAAGACACACATATTTTGATACATGCGTGCCCATTTTTGGAGTACCAATCTACTGATTCCCTATCTTACCTGCCCGCATTGCCACTTTACCTTAGTTTTTACCATATGGCGCGAAGGGTTTTGAGCATTGTAGTCTGGATAATTATCCTTTTCTGTGAGTGCTATATTTAATTAATTATGCTAACTATATGTGGTTTTGATTGAAGGGTTGTGATGCCTCAATATTGAAATCAACAAAGCCTGGAAGCAAAGTCTTAGCAGAGAGAGATGCAGAGGTCAATAAGGACTTGAGGGTGGAGGCATTTGGGAACATTGCAAAGGCCAAGGCCTTGGTGGAGGCCAAGTGCCCTGGTGTTGTTTCTTGTGCAGATATTCTCGCAATTGCAGCTAGAGACTATGTCCACCTGGTAAGTGCAGGCCTCCCTTCCTTTTAGGACTCCAGAAGGTTTCATTTTTATTATCAATTTTTTAAATTTTCTTCAACAAAAAGAAAAAATAAAAGTAATCTAATGAAAACACTATCATCAAAAGACACGAGTTTTTAACTAAATGGGAATTGAGAATGAGTCCTGAAGTCGCCTCTAAGATTAAAGGTTCTCTCCAAGGCATGAGTTTTTAACCTTTGAAGAGGGGGCAGGTGGGAGAGTCTGGGAGGGAAGGCTGGCAACTGGTCAATTAACTTGGCGGTAATATTTGCAAATGGGACAGCCCATCATTTTGTGTCGCTCAATGATGACAAGCATATCTAATAGTACGCGGCGCACTGAGCCTGTTTGTTTGGTAATGTACTTTTGTGTGGCATACATAGGCAGGAGGTCCGTATTACCAAGTGAAAAAAGGCAGGTGGGATGGGAAAATTTCAATGGCATCCAGGGTGGCTTCCAATATTCCTTCACCAAATTCCACAGTCGACCACTTGATAAAACTCTTTAATTCCAGAGGACTAACGCTCGAGGACCTGGTCGTGCTTTCAGGTGCACATACGATTGGCTTTGCTCACTGCAGGCATTTTGTTGGCAGACTCTACAATTACCGCGGCACCGGCCATCCTGACCCCGCCATTGATCCAAGGCTCTTGAAGGCTTTGAAAATGTCATGCCCCGCAGTTGGTGGAAATTCGGACGTTGTTGCACCTTTCGACGTCACAACCCCATTCTTGTTCGATCATGCCTATTACCGGAATTTGGAGTCCAAGTTGGGCTTGCTGGCCTCAGACCAATCCCTGTTCTTGGACCCACGGACCAAGCTGCTAGTTCAGCGACTAGGCAAGGACAAGCACCAATTCTTTCAAGCATTTTCTGCGGGCATGGAGAGAATGGGTGCAATAGGTGTGAAAAGGGGTCCCAAACATGGAGAGAAAAGGAAAGATTGCACAATGCATGCTGGCTGATTATTGTAGCTGGAAATTTTCTCATTCTTTTTGTGCTTGCGATTTTCGTCTGTTAAGACATTTGGTAAAAATCTTTTTACAAGTTTTTATTTGTTGACAAAGTCTTTTAAAAAGTGACTGATTGTAAAAATTATGTTGTTTGTATATTCTCTCTCTCTCTCTCTCTCTCTCTCTCTCTCTATATATATATTATTTATAAATTAAATATTATTTAAAAAGAAAAAGAAAAAAAAAAGGTGAAACTTGCATATTTCTTAACCAAAAAAAAAAAAAAACAAAAAGTGAGGGGGAGATTCATTCTCTCGTCCATTTAATCTCTCCAAGGTCCGTCCCGTAGCGGAATCGTATCCCAAGCCCAAAGACACCTACCCACCTACCTACGCCTTTGGGGCTCCCCTCAAGCATTTGTAACCTTTTTAATAAAATTTTTAGATGAAGTGGACACATGCACTCCTCTTATTCGCCGTCCGCTTGGCCATCCGCACCCACTCTCTGGTCTCTTAAACGCCGCGCCGGCGCCCGCCGCTACCCAATCAGGGCCATGAGAGCCGTAGTTCAGCGAGTTTCCTCCGCCAGCGTCGAGGTACTCCCCCCCCCCATCTCTCTCTCTCTCTCTCTCTCTCTCTCTCTCTCTCTCTCTCCGTGTCTCTCTCGCTCTCTCTCTGTGGGGGCGTGTGCGTGTGCGTGTGTGCCTTATAGTTTTAATATAACTGACAAGCTTCTGCTGCAGGTGGACCGACGGGTTGTCTCCGACATCGGGCCTGGTCTCCTTGTCCTCATCGGCCTTCACGAGTCCGACACAGACTCCGATGCCGATTACATGTACAGTAAAATCTTTTTTCACCACCGTCGTTGATGCAAATGCATAATTCGTCATTTTCTTTGTTACTGATTTTTGTGAAAAAAATCAACTTTTATTTTTTATTTTTTATTTTTTTGGGTTTGTTAGATGCCGCAAGGTATTGAATATGAGACTGTTCCCAAATGAGACTACGGGTAGAGGATGGGACCTCAATGTAATTTCCTAACCCTATCCTTCAAGCTCTGTTTTCGTGCGTGCGTGTGTGTGTGTGTGTTTCATTGGTTTTCAAGTGGTTTTTTGGCAGGTTAGAGTGGTTATGAAGTTGGTTACAGAGATCTGGTGTATCTGTGCAGGTTATGCAGAAAAATTATGGAGTTTTGCTAGGTACGTTAATGAAGAGTTTCCCAAATTTAAAGCCAATAATACGTTTTCTTTCATTCATGAGAGAATTCAAGTATTTTACCGTTGAGCAAAGGGGTTGGAATTTGACTGCCCTTGAATGCCATATTTATGCATTTTGCAGAACTAAAATGTTTTGACTTTCGGCCTAATGTAGTTAGGTCCCTCTGATGTTATATTCTTATAATGTACCTTTTTTTACGGAACTGTTCATGCTCTTTCTATGATGACAGTGAGCCAATTTACACTTTATGGAATCTTAAAGGGAAACAAGCCGGATTTTCATGTAGCAATGCCACCCCAGAAAGCAAAACCCTTCTATGAGTCTTTAGTTGATAAATTTAGGAAATCCTACCGGCCAGATGCGGTAAAAGGTATTCTTCTTTGTTTTTTCATTTTCTTTTTGCCTTTTTCACTTTCTATGGCTATGGTATGATGTCAAAAATTCTGTATATGCATGGTCATATTGGTTGAAAAAGGACTGGAGCTTTCTAGCATGAGCACAATTCCTTGAGCATTTAAATTCAAAAGAATGGATGTACTTTTTGTTTTTAAAGTTTTGGGACCGGTGCCCTGAAGGGGGGGGTGCAAAGCTGGTTTGAGAACCAAGAAATTTGTTGGGTTTTTGTTGTAGTAAATCAGTAATGTCTTTCTTGCATATTTCAAATTAGCATCAAATGGAAGTGTTTGTAAAAGGATGACCCTTCATAGCCCAATTTGTTTCAGACCAGAAAACAAACTATTTTCTTGAAATTTTACCTTGTTTATATACCCTAATTTTGTGCTGCCTAGCTAAGAATTTTAGCAGATGTCCTATTTTGTGTTGTGTGTTATCTTATAATGCAGTTTGCAGTTCCGATGCTCTTGTTATCCCAAGGGCTGCATATTGTATTGTATAATGCAGTTTTTAGTTCTCGTTCTCATGTTCCTCCAAGTGCTGGAAATAATTTACTCTTTTCTCACACCTTTTCTAATTTTTTAATTTAGATGGTTTGTTTGGCGCAATGATGAAGGTAAGGCTACTTTGCCCTCTTTTTCTCTTTTAAATGAATGCTTCACCCCAACCACCCTTTCTAATAGACACTTGTTATGCTGAATATGATGTGGAAGGTCAATTTGGTTAATGATGGGCCCGTCACAATGCAACTTGACTCAGGAAAATCGTCCAAGTAAGTACCATCGCACAATGTCTTATTGGCAACCAAGTGATTGATGGAATGTTTCCAATAGCTAGAATATGAATACTGTTTCAGGACTACGAATGAGGCAGCAGAAGATCCATAAATTGGGGGATGGTCATATATTGGTAGGTGGGTAATGGAATAATCTAATTGGCAACATATAAACGTGCCCACAGGAGGACTGCATACTGAAACATTTTGGTAAAATGGCATGATGCAAAGCTATACATCCTGATTTGCATAACCTAAGTGTGAATCTCACAACTTTCTCATCATTCTTACAGGTGTCGTTGATTGATTATTATTGCTTCTCAATTGTAAACAGTGGTTCTTGCCATGATTACTTTAACAATTCCCAACCTAATTTTTCAATTCTGTGTAGCCTTCTACCATATACTTTTGGAGAAATTCATACTTTTCCTCTGCCTTAATAGCTACAGTTAGGGCACTAGAAAAAATATTTTCAACTTCCTTGTCCATTTATTTTCAATTCTATTGGTATTCGTGTGAGTTAAATACACTGATTTAGGTTACTAGCTTATTGCCTTTAGTATGCAAAAGCTCAAACAGAAAGTGCAGAAGAGGATTAAACTCAAGGAGAGAGGGATTATGCAAAGAAGCTTGATATTGGCTTTTGTTTTCTTCATTATATAAGTGAATAAATAAGTACATTGTTCAAATTTCAAAATGACCCTCCTAATTCTTACATAATCATCATCATTAGCAATTTAAATTTAACTCAATTCAAATTATAATCTAGCAATTACAAAAAGAAATAAACCTCATCTCTTAGATTATTTTAAACCTAGGACACTTTTACATCACACACAAGATCAAAAAACAATTAATCAAACTCAGGAGGATTGTGACAAAGCTTTGATAGTTATTACTTCATGCAGAAGTAACTGTCTCTACGACACAAGGATGGATAGTTTGATCCTATTACCTTAAATGATTAATTTGGTGTGTAATGCTACAGCACCATGGTCTTTTGCTTGAGTTACAGTTTCAATTCTCCTACTTAGTGCTAAAGTATTGCACACTTAAAAGATTCCTTAAAGCTTCAAACTTTTGTCTTGACAAACTTTTGGTGAATATGTCTGCAAGTTACTCTACTTAGAAACAGTAGGTTAGGATTACTTCTTTATTTTCTTGGGCCTCTCTAACACAATGCAATTTAATTTTAAAGTGTTTAGTTCTTGGATAAAGAATGGGATTTTTTTTGAGATTGCTATTGTGGCCTGATTATCATAAAGAATTGGTGTTGCTTCCATTAGCCTTAGATTAGATCAAATAGCAATTTCTTGATTCAAATAGCTTGGTTTACAGCAGATGCTGTAGCAATGTACTCGACCTCTGTTGTTAACTAAGCTACCATGCTTTGTTTCTTGGAATTCTAGCTAAAAGCTCCTCTTACAATGAAGAACACACATAACCTGAAGTGCTTCTTATGTCTTCAAGAGAGCCAACCTAGTCACTGTCGGTATATTCAACTAGTTTTGTCTTTTCACACTTCTTATACATAAACCCCAAAACAATTGTTCTCTTAATGTATTTTAAAACTCTCTTAGCAGCCTTGTAATGTAAGCCACCTAGTGAGTGCATGAATTTGGATAAAAGACTGGTGGTATGTATAATATTTGGTCTAGTGACTGACAAGTATAACAAGCTTCTAATGAGGCGCTTTTATACCTGGTGGCATTTGTTTTGCTTACTCCATCTTCCTTTTGCAGCTTGCCACCAGTTACTAAGGGAGTTGCAATGCTCTTACAATTGACCATATTGAATCTTTTAAGAGTCTCCTTGGCATACTTAGTTTGACTTATGAAAATCCCTTAGTCAGATTGATGGAATTCTAATCCAAGGAAGAAAGACATAAGACCAAGATTTGTCATTTTAAAAACTTGCTTCATCTCCTTTTTGAACTTTTGCACAACTTGATTGCTTCATAAAATAAGCAGATCATCAATATACAAGGATACATAGAGAACTTAGATTTCTTGTGTCGTAACATACAATGTAGCTTTTAATTTGCTCCTTTTAAATCCTAAACTAAGCAGATGGTCATTTATTTTGCTATACCAAGCCCTTGGGGCTTGCTTTAAGCCATAAAGAGCTTTGTTCAATAGATAGACTTTATCTTCATGCCTTATTTTTACAAAGTCAAGGGGCTAATCTATATAAATTTGTTCTTGAAGTTTGCTATTGAGAAAGGTAGACTTTACATCAAGTTGGTTAATCTTTTAGCTTTTGTAAGTTGCAATTGTCACTAGTAACTTAATGTTATCTATTCTAATTATTAGTGCAAAGGTTTTACAGTAGTCAACTCCATGTTGCTGTGAATATCACTTAGCGACAAGCCTAGCTTTTAGTTTAGAAACATCTTTATCTACCCGATATATATATATATATATATATATATATATATATATATATATATATTATTTTTTCATATTTTTATTTAGTAATTAAGTTGAAAAATGTTTATAAAATCAATAGAAATCTTTGAGCAGAAAAGAGTGACCAAGGTGAAACTAACCTATATATATATGATTAAGATTATTTTCATCATATTTGATTTGCCAATTTATTAGACTTTTGTTATTATTAAAAATCTCAAGATATGTTTTGATTGATTATTTTGACTTTTAGCTTTGTTTGATCTACATATGCAATTTTTATTTATCAATGTATAATTTGTTATAATATTTGAAATTTAAAACCTTAACAATTTATTTTTTGAATATAAGAATTATTGATAATATTTAAAGAAAAATATTTTTATAATTATTGATAATTATTTTTCATTATCACATGTTGAATAATAAAACATCTCATATTTTATTTTATTATTTATTTTATTAAACCCCTCTTCAATATTATGTATATTATAATTGTTCATTGAGTTCTTATACTAACGTGTATCGAATGCATTTAAATTATTTTGAATTAATTAATTAAAAAATTTATAATTAAGGTGAATAGAGCTTAAATTCTATAAATATTGAATTTTGATTAATTAATTATATTGATTCTATTGAATTTACAAAAATATAAATAAAAAAGCAAACGCATAAGAATTTAATTTTAATAAAATTAATAAAAATTAAAATAAAAAAATAATTGTTAATAAAATTAATAAATGAGTATACTTTTAGCATCAATAATTGCACATCAATCATTGATATCTACACATATACTTAAATATTCAATTTTAATCACCATTACTATCATGCTTTTATACCTAAAAAAATAAGACATCTTTCTTTTTAAGATGAAAAAAAAAAAATTATCCTTTCATTCACCTTTAACAAGGGGGCAACCA
>CM038607.1:7109667-7285027 GCA_021533255.1 Ceriops tagal
AACTTATATAGCATACCCAAAAGGCAGATAACAAATTCATTTACTAAAACATGACGTTGATAACTTAACGAAGGGAAAACCAAGCCCTTACCCAATTGGGCAATAAGGATAGCATTATAAGTTGTAAGAGAATGATAAGGCCTTTCGTTAGCATAAGGTTAGATAGTTTGTATCCAAGTATAATCAATCTAGTCCAATAAGTCATTATAACTAGTTAAATAAATCCTCAATCACCTCTTATGCTTCCTCTCAATACTATAAAGGAGTAATTGTATAGAGGCACAGAGGGATAACCCTTATGATCCTTTACTTTTAGAACACTTACGACATCCTTACCATCACTTAACACCTCCTTACAAGAAGGATTTTCGTCTGAAGGTGCATGATCTATAAGAACATTGTTAGCATGGGGCTCATCCATTACTCAAGTTTGAATGAGCAATCATTAAGGCAAATGAAGAGAACAAAGAAAACAAGTTAAGCATGTAAAGTATTGTAAAGACTTACAAAGAAGAATAGGATGAAGAGAGATCCCTAACCTTATTGCTTAAATAAAAGGACTAGCATAGATGCCAATAAGACATCAAATCAAAAAGACATCGTGCATCATTTAATAGCCCACAATGTCACTAAGTGTTTAAGTTGCATTTTTTGAGTAAGTAAATAGTAAATTAAGTTTAATCTAGCAAATTAAAGCATCATTCTTAAGGTGATTATCGACACGATTGTGACTTATAAGAAAAGTCGCGACCATAAGGGAAAACAAGTAATAAAAACCCCATCAACATGGGCCTGAGACCTTTCTCTAGCTTGAAAACCAATCACCTCAGCTTAACATCACCTTGCAAACCAAAACCTCACTACATTCTAATACTAGAGAACACACTCCACAAATAACATCTAAAATTACAATTAGTTAGGCATTAGCATCCCTTACAACCCTTATTGATTTGCATTTTATTTACTTACACCTATTATTCTAAGCACACTCCTTTTGGATGCACCTTATGCCTTGGACCAACAGAAACTAGCTAAAGGGCCTATAAATGCCTTTAACCCTTAAGGAATTAAGTAATTCCCTTTCCAAACTATTCTCTTATCCTCTTTGAAAACCTTTTACAAACTTAAGCAATGCAGTTCTAATGCTAGACACCACTTAGTACCCCATAACCTTTTTCTACTTTGTAAGAGTTATCAAGTCCCTTCAATTTGAGGCCAACCTCATCAATTCCAAACACATAAACCCAAAAATTTTTAAAAACACACAAAACTACTAGTTTTAGATGTGGTCTCAAAGGCAAAAAATTACAAATGTTTAAAACAATAATAATAACAAAATCTTTACCTAAAATATAAACCTTAAATGAAGAAAACAAGAAAATAGAAATATGAGCAATATATCTACTTATGATTTCTTACTTTATAGATATTAAATTTGATGGAAGGGGGATTTATAAAAAGAGAACCAAGAGATTTAGACAAAGATGTAGGAAGAAGAGAAAAGAGGCCTAAGGATTAGGTGTACTTTCCTCCTTTTTTTTTTTTTGTCAGGAGGGTCATTTAATGGATTTTGTTGGAATTGATTGATGTTCACTAAAAAGAATAAATTTTTTATAAATTTAAAAAATATAATATGTAAAACGTAATTATATTATAAATTCATGGTACAAAATATAATTTTCCTAAAGCGATTTTTCTAAATTTTAGCAATAGTTTGAGAAAAGGCAAATAATACTTTAAAGATAATAATTATTTCGATGAAAATTCCCCTTGATAACGGAGGAAACATTTATTTGACTTTTATTCAATGATAACATGATCAATTTCGGAGCGGACGAAATTAAAAATGTTGTAGTATGCCTGCTGGGTTGGGTGTATTGAATCCCAAAATACAAATTTGGATGCATCTGGGCACACATACGATTTTGGATTGCACAAGAGGCCTGCTTCTATTAAACCCGTTCCACAGCAGCCATTGTTTACATCATCGAATGCTTCAAAAGGTGGGGAGTTGGGGGGGGGGAAACAAAGAAACAGAAACAGAAACAGAACAAGAACACTGTTATATTGAGTTAGTGCATAAGTTACGTAAAGATCTGAAATTGAATATATGGTGCACGTATCATGTACTAACCAGAGCTTCCCTGCCCTAGGATCATATTGGTCAGCGCAGCATAGACGTCGGATAAAGCAATGCTAACCCCACGGCTGGCTAATTCAGCTTGCATTACGTTCAACTCGTTTTGGAGCAAGGAATTGAACTGTCTTGCGACTGAGGAATAATAATCGAGGCAGCTACGTCCCATGATGGCATTTTCACTGTTTGAGTAAAGGGTGATCATAACTGGCAAGCAACCTACCGGAGGCAGTGAGGTCACCACAATTCTTCTCGCTCCTTCGTTAAACAAATCCTGCTTTCACAATTAACAGCAACTAATTGCTGAGTAACAGGACAAAATTATAAGTAATTACATTATCAATTAAATATGTTTAGGTTCACGCATTGCATGAATTCTAGATATATAAAATAACAAATTTTGAGTCATACTTCTAATAATAATCAACTTAGTTAACTTACTTTTAATTCCGATTTAAAAAAGACTATTAAGCAAAATTGAAATTGATTTGATTATTCATCATAGTTAGTATTTGAATTAATTTATAAATTTTTAATTTTAAATTTGTCTTGGAGGAGCTAAATAAAAATTTAAACGAAGCGATTGAATAAAAAGTGAAGTACATTTAATTATTACATAATGGTCATAATTAAATTCATAATCAAAACTTTGATTAATAATACTACTATAATCAACTACAAATACTGACATTAGAAAGAAAATTAATTGGATAAAAAATTAATATTTAAAATTGAGTGATTTGATTAAAAAAAAGTCATAAAAAATATAAGTTAAACATATTCTTGATTTTATAATATGAGAAAAGATGATTAGATGTACGTTAAAATATTGACTCTCTTAAAATATTAAAATTATAAATTAATTATTAAATTAATATTAAATATTATAAATTATAAAAAATTATTTAAAAATTTCTTAAAATTAAGCAAACATTATCGTGTAAATTATATAAAATCAATAACTTCTTCTCCGTTTAGACAATAATCCTATCTAGCATATGTCTGTATTCCACGAGGATTAAGATCATAGAGTCCCAAAGACTATACATATATAAATAAAAAGGCGATCAACTTGTCAATGGTGGTTCGTATATGATTGTGACAACACGGTTTTTGTTTTTTTTTTCTTTCTTTTTTCAGAGGTTCCATGAAAATGCCTTTCCCTTCTCCTAAATTAATCCCACCTCATAAGTAAGTCAGATCTGATGTTTTCAAGTCTCCGAAAGCGGCAAACAATAAGAGTTTTGCTATATGGTTCAAACCGACTGATACCAACAGCGTCATGCACTTGCAGACTACTACTGCTACTTGTTAAGAAACACGTATGAATGATGACGTCAAACTGTGCACTCTGAAAATAAATAGTAAAGTCCCTGACATTAGACACCTTTTAAAACAAAATAGAATAGTCCCCATGGCCCAAAATAGAATAGGTATTTACTTTGAATTGCCTAAGAATTTCTCAATGTCTCAAGTTAATATTTGCACTTGTAGCTTTGATTACTTCTAATATATATATATATATATAAAAACGTACAGTACACGTCAAGGGAGACAAACCTGTAGAAATTGTTTGGCCTGCTGCAAGATGAACTGCTGGTAAGCTGAGATGGTGTAGGTCTTCCGTCGGATTGGTAGGGTGAAGTAATTGACCACAAAGTCGTTTGTACCAGCGCTCACTATAAAGAGGGCTTTACTAATGAGATTTTCAGTTCCTCTTTCCCCAATCGCAGCCTGCAGCCTTTTTTTGTATTCTTTAAAATACTCCACTTGCTTTGATATCTCGATCACATTCTGTTCACAGAATTGGGAAACCCACCCCGAAAAAATTAACTTCCAACTTCCAAACGAATTGACTTAGAGTTACAAGAAGAATGTTACCAAAAGATAGTATTAAAAATTGAAAAAAAAAACAAAAATTGTGCTTTTGGGCGAAATTAAGAAAGTTATCAGACCTGTTTTTTCTCGTAAGTTATTATAACATTAGTTTCTCCTATTAATGACCGACCAAACGTTTAAGTTCTATAGATAATTTCTTTCACTTCCATTTATGAGACTTTTAAGATTTCACGTTTTAAGCTGTTGGTCCACTTTTTCAATATCCGGTGTTAACTCACTCTAATAATTAATATTAAACAATTACCGACCAGATTTGCCATCATTAAATTAAACTAATTCCCGGTAGTTGGTATATATATATATAAACATATTTTGGTCAATAGTCCTAATTATTATATTGCTTCAACTGTAATGCGCGCACCGTGTTTCTCCCTGGTTGGACTCCTTGTTCATGGACTGTAAGTTTGATGTCACACCCCCACGTTTACAATTGTCACTTTTGCTTTCCAATAAATATAAATTGACATAAATGCACTGCAAAGATGATCATCACCTCACCCAAATTCTTACATTGTCAGAACCAAATGTCATTCTCCCGAACAAAATTTACAAAAGAAGGTTCTCTTATAAATTTCAATAGTTATTCAGTCTCCCATATATATGTGTGTGTGTGTGTGTGTGTGTGTGTGTGTGTATAATTTGTTTTAGCTGCATTATTTTTTGCAAAAGAATTTCCATCTTTTAACAATGGAATTCAAGGGCTTTTTTTTTTATGATTTTTATTTTAACAATGAATCGTTCCACTTACCAGGTCCAGTTCACGATAACATTTTGTTCAAAGATTTTTTATTGTCAATATATATATATATATATAACTTAGTTGTAGTTATACGAAGCAACTCAAATCAAAACCTGCGGTCATTGCTGGTCGGTATAGTGAATTGTCGTGGTGGAAATTATCATCAGTGATCGGTGCGCAGGTTTTTATATATTTCTCTGCCTGCCTGTGTGTATGTGTGTGTGTGTGTGTGTGTGTGTGTGTGTGTGAGAGAGAGAGAGAGAGAGAGAGAGAGAGAGACACTTATTCGGGGAGTAAGTGGATCAAATCCGGTGCCGGCGGAAGCAAAACTGACTCCTGTCATAAGCTCTTGAATACTGAGAGTTGGGTCCAAATACGGAGGCACATAGTCTTTGAGACCAACATATGAAGCTATGCCCAAATCAAGGAGAAAAACAAAAGGAAGAAAGAGCTTTAAAGAATGAAAGAAAGAAAGGAAAAAAACAAACGAGTGAAATATTTTTTTAATCAAATCAGACATGAAAATACAAGAAAAATACATAAGTGTGTGTACCGGGGGCGGGGGGAAGGTTTAAGATCGGCGCATAGAAGTTACCTATGAAATCGGGGGCCAGCTTTCCATTACTGAACCTTCCTGTGGGCACATGGTTGGCAAAATCTTGGCCGTAAGGTAGAAAGTTTCCCTTAAAGATGGTATCCAAGTAGTTGTTGTTGCCGGGGTCGACGGTGGAGTCCCCAAACACCAAGACGGCACTAACAGAACCGTTCAAAGCCCTTGGATTTGCAGCATATTTGGCATTCGAAATGGATAATAACAAATATAAGACCAACTGAAGGCAGAGAATGGGAAGATGAAGGAAATGGTGGTGTTTCTCCCAAGTTCCCATTTTAGCGCATAACCCCCCACGTAGTACCGGTTTACAGTATCTCACTTGGTTCGTTGGTTGGATGTCCTTTACTATATTGAAGACGTTGCCCTCACGGCTAAGGCTCACTTTCAGTGACAAATTTGCCCCGCAACCCCCCCTCCCCCACCACCTTTTTTCCTTTTTTTTTTTTTTAATTTTTTGGGGTGGGTTTTATATTTCGGGCACAAGTTCTGCCTTGTATGAAAGTTTATTTGGATGTGTCTTTTTTTTTTTTTCCTCACAAGATAATTCCACTTTCAATGTTGATGAATTGTTCCTTTAGGATTGGTTGAGTAGTAGTATTTGGGTCTGTGTTTTGCTTTTGCACTATTAAAATAATAATCCTAATAATAATAATAACCATAGAAGAACAAGGAAGATGATCCAACAAAATTTTAGGTGAGTGGAAATCTCCGGATGAGCCCCGGGCTCGTAGTGATCAAGGTCCCCTGCTACAGTAGCTCCCTAAAAAAATTCTCTATGCACCATTGAGCAACTAACAATGGAACTTTTGACTTGCAAGGAGCAGATTCGTATTGCGGGAGGCTCTTAATCGTCGAGTCAAAGCACTCCTTCACGTTGTGGGCTTTTTTGCCTCATCAAATATCTTACCATTTACACAACTTTACTCCTCTGTCACATAGATTTCAAGTTGGAACCTCCCGCCGCCGCTGCCGCCGCCGCTGCTACTGTTTGTTTGGAAACCATACAGAAGTGGGCCTCCCTCGGGGTAAAGTCCCCATAAACCAACTAGCTGATTTGCGGATCAGCCAAGGGGACGCTTTTGGTGGAAATGAATAAATGCCAGTGCTGCCGCCTCCACTTCTCAGCCAAGGTGAAGGTCAGAGAGGAGGAAGGAATACATGATCAGCAGCAGGGTTGACTCTCTAGAAGTGTGGTTGACAAGTGATCAATATAATCATGTGTGCATTTTGAACATTTGATTTCTTCGTCTTTGGAAATTAATGTATTATACATGTTAGCTTGATTTTTAGTGCATTTTGCCTTTTAGAAATACCTCAATGTTTCTTCTGTTCTTAGTCTACACAACGATCCACTGTCTGTTAATGTTAATGATATATATAATAATTAAAATTTATAATTTTATTTAATAATAGTTTCATGTTTGATTTCCTAATTTTCAATAAAATGTGTATCCACAACTTATTAAATTAAAGAAAGAATCAATGCTCTTTAGCTTTTTAGTTGTGGCTGTTTTCTCATAAGCTTTTCACTTGTTGCTCATTATTATTATTATTATTATTTACCTTTTTTGGCATAGGTATAGTTATGTTTTTATGCCAAAGCTAATTCATTTTGATCACGAATCATGTCACAAAGAGAGGTGTGCTTAATTTTTTTTTTTTTTTTACGTACCGATTTGCATTCACTCAATTTTCCAAACCATGTAATCGACTGACTATGAATTGCCTTTTCTTCATTGACTGATTTTCACACATTCAATTGTTCATATCCATAAATCCCAAATTTTCAAAATTAACAGATTATGCTGCAAACAGAGGGAAGTTAAGAGAGAACTTTTCTTCAACTACTCAAATATACTGTTGACTGTAAGATAGGACAAAGGGGACTGTAGGTGGACAGCCAATTTCTTTCTTCTTCTTCTTCTTCTTCTTCTTCTTCTTTATTTATATGTATTTATTTACGCAGCACTTGATGCATCTATGGCTAGTGGCGCGCCTTGGCCTCCGGTCTAGTTGGGACAGCTCATTCGTTCGTTCCTCCATTCATTAGGGCATTCAAGGGGAAAGGAGCAGTGCAATCATTTATATTTCGGCCGAGCTGGCCACATAAATGGTATGCCTAAAAGCGTAGTGGAGCGACGCAACGTTCCATCTACGACATTAATTGCTCTGACCTCCATAAATGAATGCGGTGTTCATGTTTGTTTTCCACTAGATTGTTGAATCCTCAGAGATAATATATATATATATATATAGCGAGAGAGGGAGAGAGAGAGATAGGTTTCAATTCACCGATCGAACGTCACCTTACAAAAATTGACAAGTTCATTGCACAGCGCAAGAAGGATAGGAAAAACACTCTCATCACAATCACAATCACCGTTGGACTCGTCGAAGCCGATGATCTCCAAATTATGCTGGAGTTTGCTATATAGTGCATTTATTGGTACAATTTATATTTAACTATGCATGCATATTATCTATCATCTTTATTGTGTTGCCATGTTATGCATACTCAGCTCTGCAAACAAATTTCATGGGATAAAAAAGAAAAAAAAGAAATCATTTGCAAGTTTTGGTGTGAAAGATCTATCCCGTCTCAACAGAGCACTAATGGGAAAAATGGAAAAGGCATTTTTGGGTGGATTCCAAGAGGAAACTTTAGAGGAGAGTTTTATTACTGTCAGTGATTGTACATCCACTTTTTCTCGGAAGGACAATTGGATTGGACACAAGCCTTCGGCTTAAGACTTCTCGGAATTGTTTGGGGCTGCTTTACAACCTTTAGCCACTCTTTCAGATCTCGTACCTTGTGATGATAGTGCGCGGATATGGGATATCAAGTTTAAAGTTTAAAGTTTGCACCGACGGGGAACATCCATTCGTGCTACCGCACTTAGCAATTCATCAATTCAGTCTCTCCATTAGTGTGCTTGATAGACTCATTTGGAATGAATACGTCTCCAATTAAAGGTTTTTTTATTTTAGTTTGATGGGAGTAGCCCCAATTCTTGCAAAACTGAGAACTTTTCCATAAAAAAAATCACGCGGCATAGCTCCATTCTTTATAAGGTCTCTTTGTTTTTTTACTAATTAGCGGTCAGGGACAGGATTCTCACAATTCCCAATTCGCAAATGCAATACCCACCTTGATTGTTGTGGGCTTACTTACTGGGATGTCACTAAATCCGGCAAAATAGAACGCTCAACAGCAAAGTATCACTAATCCATTATACTCTCTTAAAAAGTTAAACTATTATCACTAATCCATTATACTCTCTTAAAAAAGTTAAACTATTGGAGTAGTGTTCATATTTATATAAGTTGAAGGTGTTTTTTTTCTTTGATAATATGAGAGTTAGACAGCGTAAATCCATTCCAAAAGTCACGCATTCGAATGCAGAGCAAAACTATCAATTAGATGCATTAAACGTTCAAAACTGGTCAGCAGGCTTGAGCAATGGGCTTCAAAATAGGCTTTTATGAACTTGGTAATTAGATCAAAACTTATATATATATATAAAAATAACTCTTCAGGCAATGATTAACTGACAGATGTAGTATGGCTGGATCCTACAATTAGTTCTCATTTCTCCAAAAGAACCGAGAAGTCTCATTGTAAATGGAAAATATAAAATTAAAGAGGAAGAAATTTTCACTGACTCCCCATTATCATCTATGATGGCATTAATTTTTTCTCCATCGCAAGAATTTATCACCTCCTCCACCAGCAAAAAATCACCTTCCAGAAGTAATTCTAAAGAGTAACATATCAATAAATCTGATGCTGTCACTACGAGATAAACCTAAATTTAAGCAAATTTTGTGGAGGTACATAAGAATTAAATTACAACTACTATTTTTCTTTCTTTTTTTTTCTGTTTCTTTCTCAGTACCCTCCAACCAAATAAAATTATGGTGGTATAGAAGACGCCCCACAATTTAGCAAATCTACTTGACATGGTATTCCAAAAAACATAAGCATAAAAAAGCTTCAAATAAGATAAGCGAGCGCAGGGATGAACTTAATTCAATGCCCTCCAACCATTAACACTTGGTTAAAACCCAATCCATACGTCAAAACATAGTAAATGTCTGCGCAAATGCAAATGTCAACAAATTTGCATAAATAATGGCAGAAAATGAGGATGGTGGGCATCATTCAATACCCACATTGTGAGGACTAGGTACAAGACTAATCTCCCTACATGAACCATACGACGACAAAAAAATCCTTCCCAACTGAGAGTTCTGAAAAAATTTTGCACCAACTGTAACTACAGTTGGTTAGTACACGCAACCCACTTGATATATTTTAGCATTGACGACTGAAAACAGGATAGAACAGGGAACGGCTTGGCACAGAGTAAAACCCTGCATGGCTAACCAATATGATGCTAATTCATAGGCCACGACGACATTTTAGGCTAGTTTTGAAAAAAAAAAAGTAAAAGATAAACCAAAAAAGAAAAAAAGTCTCCCAATACTTAAGATACTCCAATTAACCACGTGCACTATATAAGTCTCCCGAGCCGACACAAAACATGGGGAGCAGCGGAAAGTGAGAGAGCGAGGAGAGAAAAGGGTCTGACAAAGATAAAGATGATGGTCGAAAGAGAGGACATTAGTGTACAATCAACAGTGACCTGTGAGAGAGAGGGACTTATTATCTAGGACTAGGTTACCTAGGATGTGGGATAAGTTGCAGCAGATGGACATGGTGGGTGGCTGGCATTGCGTCAGCCAACATTAATTATTATAACGAATGCGACGTTGCACATTGCCAATAGAATCAAGCGCAAAGGTCCATGGGCCCTTTTCGCCCGGGTAGCAGACAGACAAAAGAACTACGTTGAGGAGGGTATGAAGTGTATGTATGAACCCATCTTCTTAGGAATGGAAGAGACAACTATGCCACGACCAGCATTACATAAAGTGACATGCAATGCAATTCCATTCCATCAGGGGGGAGTGAGTTCAACAGGCATACGCAATCACCTATCATTTTACCATTTTCAGAAAAAGAAATAATATCAAATAGCGATTCCTAGGCAGTATTCTGAACATTTTATAAAAATCGAATTGAAAAAACAAAAAGGGTGTGGCGAACAAATAACATTATAGTGATAACTAGACATGAATCAAGAAGTTTGAGCAGAAACTTCTACTAGGGTTTTTACACTTCCATAATGGTCAACAGAAACTCTGACAGCTATATTTATGAAATCGTGCATAAGAAAACAGTCATTTTAAAAGACAATATCATGTGCATACAAGTGCATTAAGAAAAAATCCACACAATTTACTACACATTCGGAGGTGTCTTCTGATGAACAATTTACTACACGATGTAATTTATGTGAGATAGAATAATATTTAGTATTACATAAATAACATTTAGTATTAAGGGTAATTTTTTTTTTGGTAAAAACTTACTTTATTTTTATACAATTTTATTATATAGTACTAAATACTATATATAGTATAATTACACTGCATTCAACTGTTTTTATTAAACAGCATATTTGATTAGAATTTTTCATATATACAAAAAGATGAATCGTTTCAATTCACGACAAATTCCCAAATGAGATTAATCACAAGGAAAAGTTGGAAGAAAACACAAAATACTCCCAACTTTTTTTTTTTATTTGTTTTAACCTATCCTAAACACGTAAATGTAGTCATCAACAGAAAGAAGAAGCAAAGCCAGCCGATTCTTTGTTATTTGCAGTGATTTGTTCATGTACTGTACCAACTAGTCTTCGTGATTTGTTTTGTTGCCTCTGAGGAAATAAGAGTAAAAATCAACATTGTCGGTCGGGACCAGCCATAAGTAGCCAGGAATGTTATTTCAAATCCCCCCAGTTGAGCAACCTAAAATTTAAAGGAGAAAAGAAAGAATGCGGAAGCAACCATTATCTTCTTCCTAAAAAAAAATCTATTAGACATGTAGTGTCCATCCATATTTATATGGTCATAAAAAATTTAGACCCGTTATATTTTCCCGTAATAAATTTATTGATAATCTCGTCGAACGTTTTTTGACACATACAGAGGCAGATTCTTAGCATTCTTGGACACACCGTTCTCGTTAAAGTGTGCAACGTTACGTTACGTTTATATATAGTTAAGATCTCCCCACATATTTGGTGGGCAGTGTAAACCCGTTACAGAACAGAAGCTCAGATCCAATGAAAAGCACGTCATGTTGCCTAACTGACAGATCAAAAGCTGGTGATAAGATAAGAAAAGAAAAGAAAATAAGCAACCTTTTTTTTTTTTTTGTTTCCCTTGGCTGCATGTTTTGCTTCTATAACTGAGTTGAAGGCTTCAAGATTTTTACTCCCAAAGATGCGTGGTGACATTCTTGTTGAATTTTCCCTTAATTCTTGCTTCCCCCGCATCAATGTTAGTGAAGACACCCATATATTGTACACTTGCAGATTCCATGTCTCCATCTTCTTAATAACACCTTGGCTCAATACTACTAGAAACTCATCCTTAAAATTTTGATCAAATGCTTTTCCCGGGCAACTGGGGCTAAATGGCAAAGAAAGCTCTAAGCTCAATGGTAATGAATCTCCATCTAATCCATCGGTATAATTGAGTAAAGCACCTGGAAAATCATGTAATCCCCATATAACACCATAAGGCAAAACACAAATAGGCCAGCTAAAGAATCTGCTGGCCTTTCTGCATGTATTTTACGGCCTCGAGCATTCAACAGCACCCCCCAACGCAAATAGGAGTTAGCCTTATCAATTGATTTCTACTCACGAAAATTCTTGACTTGCAACAACGGCAAGACAACCTCTTGGAAACCCCTGTTCCTGTCCCGGTATCTTGACGCAACAATTCGACGACCTAATTGAATGAAGCATGGGTTTCAGCAAGAAGAAAACTGTCCAGGGCTTGTAGCTGTGCTGGAATCAACTCCAACAGTTGCAACTTCTCCATTGGAGACTGGAGCTGTTGAAAGTGCTTCCAGACCCGGTCTTCTAGCGTCGTTTCTAAGTGGATATGGTCATCCATTGATTTTTGGCGTCTTGAGAAACATAAATTGAAAAGGTTACGAATATCGGAAAGGAAGATATGGGGAAGGAATTAGTAGAAGAAGAAGAAGAAGAAGAAGAAGAAGAAGAAGAAGAGAAGAAACAATTTATGTTTCTTGGACTTGGGCCTATAACCTGGACTGGACCTGATCCACCCAACATCTTGATCCTAACAAATTAACTGTTCCCACCGCCCCACCCCAACTTCCAAAGTTTTTTTTTTTGTTCGTTTAAGTTTGTTTTTCAGTTTGTGGACCGGTGGGAGGACTGAAAGCAGTATCCAGTGTTGGTAGCGAATTTCTTCAATTTTTCTCTCCCGAAGAATGGCGCAGTTTTGGAAACCGGGAGACGAGAAGCCCCGCCTCCTGGAGGACGAAGACGGCGGTGTGGTCTTCCTCTCCGCAGTCCTTTCTTCCTCCTCCTCTTCCTCTTCGGGGTAGCCCTATATTCAATGTATGCACACACAACACACACGTATATGGGTGTTTTTGTCTGTGCGTATATGTGTTTGGTTGTATGAATTTTGCAGGTTTGGGTACGCGAGTATCGAGAAGCAGAGGAAGAGATTGCCTGTGTACAAGTACAGGACGCCCATTCTGTATCTGGTGGAGACTCACGCCACTACCATTATCGTTGGCGAGACCGGTAGCGGCAAAACCACCCAGATTCCTCAGGTTCTTTGTTATCTTTCCCTTTTTTTTTTTCCGAAATTTTTGAAACTTTTGAATTGGTGGGTGGATTTTCTTGGCCTTCAAAAATTTGTGTCTTCTGTTATGTGGGTCACTGATTATGACTTATTGAAACCCTTTTTTTTTTTCTTTTAGTTGGATTTGAATTTTTGGGCATGTAAATAAAGCAACAAATATAACCAAGAAAGATGGTCATAATAATAAAAGATTACCCTTTTTGCAAATTTCCTTTGTCCCTTTGGTGTGATATAATTGTATCTTTTGTCTCTATGGCAGTTTTTCACTCAATTTCTGGTCTGGGACCTTGTAAACTGTTGTGGACTTGTGGGGGCATTAGTGCTCGGCATTTTACATGTCAGTTGTTTGCTTTGATTGTAGTATCTAAAAGAAGCAGGTTGGGCTGATGGTGGTCGTGTCATAGCTTGCACTCAACCAAGACGGCTTGCAGTCCAGGTGCTGTTTCTAAACTTGCATTGCTGCATTGGATGCAATTATACGTATGCGTGCATGCACTTGTATTATGAGTGTACTTATTTGTTTCAATGTTAACTTGATTAAACATTTTGCTTAAATTGCTTATTTTCATGCTTTTGAGATTCCGTATATAAGCACAAATTTTATTTGTCTAAGGGATGCCCACAATTTCTTTTATCCAAATTGAGCAATCATCTTCATCCTTCCAACTAGACAATACAAAGGTTTTCCATTTTTTTTTTTTAAAATAAGATAAATAGCATTTTTTCTATTGGATGCAGTGGTTTGAGGATCTAATGAAATGTGCTTAATTCTTTCATAAAACTCAGTTCTGTGGGATTTTCACTTAGTTTAACTTACTATTATTTATTTTTCTTTCATAACAAATTTATCATGAGTAGTTTCTGGTGCTAAACATAGGCTGTAGCTTCAAGGGTTGCTGAAGAGATGGGGGTGAAGCTCGGGGAAGAAGTTGGCTACACAATACGGTTTGAGGATGTTACCAGTTCAGTGAGAATCTGAATTTCATTCTCATTTCTTGTTTTTGTTTTACATTTGATTATGGCCTTAAATATCTGGCACATGGTGGTAGATTTTCTATGCAATCATTATTTCTGTTTGTATTTCCTGGCCATGAGTGGTAAAAGCTTTGTTCTGCTGGCAGTGCAGGATGTTACCAAGATAAAATTTCTTACAGATGGGGTTTTGCTTAGAGAAATGATGGATGATCCACTTCTGACCAAGTATAGGTATCATTCATGGTTCCAATTTTGTTCAGCAGATTTTCCTGAAATCTCAGACCAAAGAAATGTCCTTATGTTCAGAGGGTTGGAAATCCTTTTTAATCTGATTTTTTTCTTTTGCTGGCTGTTTAAGGAGAATGTCTTATTCTTCTCACTCTTGTTTCCTGTCTCTTTGTGAGGTGTCTTTTATCCTTGGAAAAAAAAAAAAAACGTATGCTTTGCATGTAAGTTATCCATCTGTAAATACTTTCATGCCCATGCATCATATTTGGTGGTAGAAAGCACATGTGGCCAAGTTGCAATGTAGTAAACTCATACTGGTTGATATTCACATGTATTTTTTGTTTCATAAATAGTGTCTTTTTTGTGCTCTCCCTCTCTCTCTCTCTCCCCCCTTCTCCTTCCTACTATTTTCTGGATATATGATTGTTAATAACAACTTTACTATCATAAATCCATGTATATTTATAATCTGAAAATCTCTCTCTTACTCTTTCTCTCTCTCTCACACTGGGTGTGCCAACTATGATATCACAGTGTCATAATGGTAGATGAGGCTCATGAAAGGTCCATATCTACTGACATTGTGCTGGGTCTGCTGAAAAAGGTAACAATTTCTGATCAATAATTTATGACTTTGTTTAATTTCCTTTGACATTTGTGGCTGTAATAACCTTTTTTTTTTTTACCTTGCTTCACCTCTTGAAACTCCAGATCCAGCGCCGTCAACCTGAACTCCGCCTGATTATCTCATCCGCTACAATTGAAGCCAAATCTATTGCTGCTTTCTTCCGATACAGGTATTGATTTGAGCATTGGATTGAAGTGGGTGCTTTTCTTAGTTGTTACTGGGCCATGGCAGGAGAATTCTGATGTTTGGCTCTCTGAGTATGGTTGTCTTTCATTTTGAAAATAATTGCCACCCTCTTCAAGAGCTGGAAAATTTGCAGGTTTGCAAGAGTCATGGTTTCTTGGCCAGTAAATGTAGGCACTAGGCAAGATAGCACTCAATTTAGGATTTTTTTTTTATCATGTTCAATTCTTTTCTTTTTTTGTAAGTACTTGACCATTACTTCTAGCAACGATGCCTAGAATGTAATGGAGCAAAGTTGTAGTACTCATTAAGCCAAAAAAAAAAAAAAGAATCTGTAACTCTCTTGATCATCAACTTGGTGTCTTTATTGCTGCACAGAATATGCAAGTATTGGTAATATTAATTGAGGTCATCTGTTTTTCCCTCAAACCAGCAAAAGGCATCAAGGACCAGAAGCACATGTGACCGGTCCAATTAAGGAGCCTTCAATTCTGTCAGTTGAGGTAAATTGTGCTAGGCAATAATAAGTTGCCTTGCTTGGAGGGACTTACTTTTCTCATTCATGGATGCTCTTAATTGTGGTTATAATGGTATAAGAAAAATAGATATGATGATATCAAGGTCTGATTCTATCTGCGGCAATGATTTTCAGGGTAGAGGGTTTAATGTGCAAACGCATTATGTTGAGGAGCCTGTTGCTGACTATGTCCAGGCTGCCATTTCAACAGTAATGTCAATACATGATCAGGTGAGCTGAGGTTGTGAATTATTATTAACACTCAAACTGTCATTTTCTCTTGCAACTAATTTCCTTTTCTTGTATTACTTCTGCTTATCCTTGTGATTTATGATTCTCTACTGTTTTCTGCCTTTCTTTGAACAAATTCAAATTTATCTCCCTGATGTTAGTGTTGTGATATGTATTTCAATAACTAGAAGAAAAACTATGCTTTGCTAAAAATTGTCACATCTACTTGTTGCCTAGGAACCTGTGGGTGATATTCTGGTATTTCTCACTGGTCAAGATGACATTGATACTGCTGTGAAGCTGCTTACCGAATCTCATGCTAGTGGAAAAAACTCTTCAGGTAAATTCCCATTACATAATTTTGAACTGGCAGCTGTATCCATGATGAATATATTGATCTAGAACAAGATTTTTTTATGTGCAAAATTCATGCATTGTATGGATATCTGGGTTTATAGCTGTGGAATAGTATTCTTAGTGTGAACAGCTCATGTATGTTGAAGTATATGCATGACATAGATGCTTTTAAGGTCATAAAAAGAATTTGCATCTTCACAACCACAAATATCAGTGATGACATATTTTGACATGTATTCTGGTGTGGGTTATGAATCTCCATATGTAGTTTCCAAAAGGACTTCCTGCTGTGCTGTCTTGGAAAATACTCTTTGGACTAAATTATTGGATCAAAAGGTTGCCAAAATACCGCATCTTTATGTTGAATAGTTTTCCTGACTAGGTCACTCAATCTCTCGCTGTTGTTGGCAGAAAAATATGCAGTAATAAACCAAATCTTTGCTGAGTTGCATGCAAGAAATGGAAGGATGAGATGTTCAGCTTCTCGTATACTTTTGAAGTTTGTGAAATTATGGACACTAGGATACAACTAAAATTGGTTTTTTCAGGATTGATTGTTTTGCCTTTGTACTCGGGTCTTCCACGTGCAGTGCAGGTTGGTGCATCATGTGCTAGCTAACCATTTTAAGGTAATTGTTTAATTACTCATGTATGTTTTGGATAGTGCCCTTATGCTTTCTTTTTATAGGATCTTGTTTTTTCTCCCACTCCCAGAGGGAAGAGGAAAGTGGTGGTGTCAACAAATATAGCTGAGACTTCTTTGACTTTGGAGGTGACATCTCTATGCTCTGAAAGTGATTAGAAAATACAATGTGTTTATTACACTGCCAACAAGAGTATTATCATTTGCTCTTTGTTCCTGTGGGTTTTGCAGGGAATTGTCTATGTTGTTGACAGTGGATTTTCAAAACAGCGATTCTACAATTCGGTACTCCTCATTTAATTTAATTTAACAATGAATTAGATTGGGTCTATTGGTTAGTGCTTAGGTTTCCTATTGTCTGTTTGACCTCATGTATGCATAATTTAGAAATTGGCCGTTAAAAATTATCCAATTGTACAAGTTCAAGTCTTCTTGTTCAACCTAAATTGATATATTTTGTTTTTCTCATACTAGGATTGTGGATCAATTTGGACATATCATCTTGGTTTTGTATGGACTAATGTAATGATTGAAATAATTATAATTGTTTAAGATACTGTCTCCTTAATTGCTATATTAGCAGCCTCTTCTTTCTTGTCCACATCACTTTTTCCCAAAAAGCAAAGATTATTTTACATTTTATTTCCTCTTTTCTATTTTTTAGGCTTAGATATCTTCAAGGGTATACAGATGAGGTGATGAAGATGTAGAAGCTATATTTTACTTTTGAGGATGACATTTAGATTTTGTGCATCTAATATGATATTCATTGTTGAAAAGAGCAGGTCAGGTGATTTCAAGTTGGGCTACTTTGGGTTTAGGCCATGAAAGATAAACCCTAACTCTTAATGTTCTGGTTTGGGTCAACTTACTAGCTTAGCTCATCTTTTCTAAATTTTTTTTTTTTTACCTTTTTCTTTTTTGGCTAATTTTTGTCCAATTTTATTATCTGTCAAAAGTATGCCAAAAAATGTTATTTATTTTTAATTATTTTTATTAATTAACTTGTATCAAAAGTATATAAGCGTATAATTTGTAAGACTAAAAAATTTTTATATTCTACTCTATATATGTTTATATTATGCATAAAATATAACTAGAATGATCCATTCTAGCTTCTTTTTTATTTTATGGGTTGAAACCCTCCATTGTACACAAAAAAAAAAAAAACCTTTTGCTATATGTATAATTTGTAAAATAATATAAACATAAAAAAATAATTACATCAAACAAGCAATCTAAAATAATTATATATATATATATATATATATAAAACAAATGAATTATGTATCTCTTTGTATAATCCGCAAAAACAAGTTTCCATGATAAACATTATACTCATAATATATGTAAATAAGAAATTATACAAAGGATGTTAAAGAATAAACTTGACTATGAAAGGGAGTTATGCCTTTTGTGCAGAAAGGTTGTTTTTGCAACTTAAACCTATAATCTTCAAGCCACAATGGAATAACTTTATTATTTTTCCAAGGCTTGCCTTTTAATATGATATTCATTGTGATATTCTCTTGTTTAGTGTTAGGCTAGATATTATATTTTATAAGGAGATTTTATTAACTAGTTGTTTATTTCTTTGGTCTTAGTTTCTACATTCTATTTACTTAGAGTTGTGGCTCATTTGTATCATTCTCTTTCTGTCCAAATTTCATCTAGTTTTCTTTTGATCTCTCACCCCAATTTCCTCAGTTCCTCTACCATTTCCTACCATGACTAAGAAGCCAACAATAATGGTTTAGGCTTAAGTTTTTTTATAATTAGGTTAATCTTTTTAACTTTATGGGCTTTGTTATTGTTGTCTCCTGATAATTAATTGTTGATCCTCTGTTCTGTCATAACTGCAGTGTTGTCACATTTATAGTGGTATCTGTTTTCCTTATTTAATTGCCCTTGCACTTTTTTACTTCCTGAGATGTAGATCTCAGACATTGAAAATCTGATAGTGGCACCAATATCCAAGGCATCAGCAAGACAAAGGGCTGGTAGGGCTGGAAGGGTTCGACCTGGAAAATGTTACAGGTGTCTAACTACACATATATATTTAATGTAGAATTTGCTAGTGTGCCTAAATTCCATTTTGACCTCAGTATGATGGATCAATTTACATTGCCTTCTTTATTAGTAAAAGTTGAGGGCATGTTGCATACATAATTATATACCTTGATGATTTTTAAATCAAGTCATGGAATGGAGCATTTAATTTATAAGTTGTGCAAGACAATTCTGGAATTAATCTTAATGAAACCAATTTTAGAACCTTTTGTATGTTTAAGCATATACCAAACAAAACAAACTGAAGTAATAAGATGGCTCATTAGGCAGCAGAAACTGAGTAAAGCAAATTTGGTATGCATCTACATGCTTAACACACAAAAAGCAGCAAAAATATCACACAACAGCATTCAGTCTGAAAGGCAAATGCTATGCTTGGAGGACCTTTAGCATGTGTAAACTAATTATGGGACTAGACAGATCATTGTGGGCTGAGCATTTGTCTTGAAAGGACTGCAGCAATATGTATATTTTTGGGTACAAGAGTTTTGGAAATTGAATAAGCCCTAGTGGGAAATTGTTTGGTCAATCACTTGTATATTTCATTGCAAATTGCTGTTTAATTTTGATGTATTAATGCTTGAGCTAATTGATCAGTGTCTTCAACCTTTGATGAGAAATTCTGCATTGTTTGGTGCATCTGGTTTTGTTGCATGTTTCATCGAAGATGCAAAATTTCATGCTTCAATTTGGTTGGTGAACCTTTTGTTGACCTTTGTTATCTGTTAGATTGTTACCCTACGTTGTCATTGCCATTCCTCATAATTTATTGTCTGAGGTATGCCTTGGTCTCACATATGTTGACATTTTCATGCATGCAATCAGGCTATATACAGAAGAATACTTTGTCAATGAGATGCCTGACGAGGGTATCCCGGAAATGCAGAGGTCAAATCTGGTTTCCTGCATAATTCAGGTTATTGTTTTTTGGTGTGGTTTAAATGTTGCCTATCTTACATTGGTTATTACCTGTTATTCAATTCTTGCCATATAATTTGCCAGTTGCCATGATATGCATTGTGACCATCAGAGGTTTGGGTTGCAGCACAGTCTGTGTGTGAAAACAAGTGTGAGGTTGCATGTGTATGCCTTTTTCCCTGATGCTAACTGTGGCAGTTTAGTGCACTGGGATGCCCTTTTTATGTCATGATATGCATTAGTCTTTCAGCCTTGCATCAAAAGAGGAATTTCTTTGTTTTAGTATTGAAGATGCTAATTCTTGTGTTCTGCTTTTCAGTTAAAAGCCTTGGGCATAGACAACATGTTAAGCTTTGACTGGTTAGCCTCTCCTCCTCCTGAAGCAATGATAAGAGCACTTGAAGTTCTTTATTCACTGGGAGTCCTTGACGATGATGCTAAACTTACTTCACCAGTTGGATTTCAAGTTGCTGAAATTCCATTAGTATGTTGTTGCTGGTTTACTATGGAACAGATTTTGGTCATCTTATTGCTGCTTATCTTTGTTTTTCACATATTTATCGTTTGGCTTTTGTCTTAATTTAACGGGTTTGAGAAGTGAAATTGTTGTACTGGATGATATGAGTGAGGAAATCCTGGAAACCATAATTCACTAAAAATTGTCATCATACACCGCTCCCCTACCAAAACAAAAACGAATCTTTGACCTCAAACTTTATTGGGGTTGACTACATGAATCTTTTTTCATCATTCCATTGATCTATGAACTAAATTTGAGGTTAGATCTATGCCTGAATGAAATTGCTTGAAAGATTCATATCATAAGGATCTGACTTGTTTTAGGCTAGCCACCAACCTACTGCAACCTGCCTCCCAGAGACCTGGGACCAGCAATAATGAACCCAAGATCTGACATGGCCAGAGATTTCCTATCCCCCACCTCAAATAAAAAGAAAAAAAAGAAACTCATTTGTCCCTTCCATTTCTTCAAGCCTAAACAGTTATGTTATTCATACATGCTCAATCCATTGTAACACATCTCACTTTCTTTTGGCTGCTCTCCATGGAAATCTTTGGTATTCACATTTATCCATAAAATCGTAGTTATAGAACTAAACGTGTCTTTCCCTTGCCAAGGAAACCTATATGCACTCTCTCCTCTTTCCCCCTCTCAAGCATAAAAAGAAAGACTTAAGAAAAAATGACCCCTTCAACTTTTTTTATGACTACTCTTGAGATTTTGACCTTACATTCATGCCAAAGTCTCTCTTGCATACGTATGTATTTTCAAGATTAGTGATTCTAGTTTACATTTAAGTTTGCAAGTTATGGTCGATGGATCTATATGCAATTAAGCAAATAATTGTATATAGATTGTGCATGCATGATGTAATTCATATAGCTTCCTCCAATTTGCACATAGATTTCTTTTCTGCCTTCTCATTTTCACACTATTTTCTCTGCTCACATGTCCTTGGTTCATTTCCTAGTAATCTTCTTAATAATTTGTCCTTGGTTCTATATGTAGTACAATTACATATTGAATTGTATGTTCCACTGAATTGGTTTGCGAATTTATGTGTCATTATCATGTTTACTTTCACTTTTAATTGGATTCAACTCCAAATCTGTATTTGTTGCAGGACCCAATGATCTCTAAAATGATATTATCTTCAAATGAACTTGGGTGTTCAGAGGAGATAATTACAATTGCAGCTATTCTCTCCATCCAGGTAGTCTTTTAACTCCTTTTGGAGGTATCTTTTTTGTTGTGTTGGATTTAATCAGTGTAGAAACTTAACGAAAGGCATCTCCTACACCGAATATATTTTGTTTTTAGACATTATTGAACCACTATGTTGACATAGCTTAGGGTTGCACTTAACACTTAATTGTCCTTTTGCAGTCTATTTGGGTTTCTATTAGGGGAGCACAGAAGGAATTAGATGAAGCCAAATTGAGATTTGCAGCTGCCGAGGTACTTAATTAACCTTTTTTTTTTTTTTTTTGACCAAACAGATATTGTCACTATAAATAAGAGCTTAAATGACCATTGACCCATGAATAGAAACCCAAATTTTTGTTTAACTAATTCCTGGGATCATTGATCATACTTTATATCTGCTTATAGAAGTACCATGAATAAACAAGTCCATATCAAGGGTAAATTTGAGTCTTAGTCTTTGATTCAATGATTATGGGAAAATGCGAGTTCTGAGCAGGGGCATAGCCATGCTGTGGCCCCAAACTTTCAAACCTTATGAAAGCTTCCCTAGAATTTTTACCTAAATTTTTTAATATATTATAATTGTCCCTCTACCCCAAGCTTTTTTATTTTTTTCTACATTGGCACCCCAATTTGTGTACTTTTCCCTGATCTTTCTAATATTTTGCAACTTGGCCCGTCCAACTTTTCTATTCTAGTTCCACCCTTGATCTTTATCTTTAATTGTGATGATCTCATCTATGTGCTTTGGCATGTTTACTAGTGAACCCATAGAGGGTTATGGCCCATTCTCATTGTCAATTAGTGTATTTTGCCACTATTTCTGTTTTTGATATCATATGCTGCTTAGCTAAGTAATTATTTTGCATATGCATTTTATTTCTTGATTCATTGCAGGGTGACCATGTTACATTCCTAAATGTTTACAAGGGTTTTCTTCAATCTGGGAAATCTTCCCAATGGTGTCACAAGAATTTTGTGAACTACCAAGCAATGGTGCGTTACTGTTCTTGGTGGTTGCAAATAAACACCATCAGACATGAAATAACTTAATGATCTTTATACCAGTAAATTTGTGCACATAAAATATTCATGTTTAATTTATTTTGCAGAAAAAGGTTGCTGAAATTAGAGAACAACTCAGAAGAGTAGTTTTGAGATTGGGACTTGTTTTAAAGTCCTGTGAAAGAGACATGCTGGTGAGTGTTTTTATCGCATGGAGAAACAGTGAATAAAAGCATTAAGAGTATTGCTTTCCTAACCTAAAACAGCAATTGCATGCTTTTTCTATTCTGTTTGTCGATCATTTCAACAAATGACCATGCTTGTACTAGTGCATATTGTCATAATAAGTGAACTTTCTCCGTGTTGAGTCTTTTCAGAGGAATGTAGGAGTCCTTCAATTTATTGCTTGGTTCATAATAGACATGATCTGGACAAACCTGCCTGATATTAAATTACTGTTTCTCACATACCGTCACTCACTCCTACATGGTGCTGAGGGCTTGCACAGATAAAGGGATATGGTTAACTAAAAATTGATAAACTGAACTGCATGCTTTGCAGAAACAGTCATTATGCATCAACCAAGGTTTACTTTTGGATTTTTTTTTTTTTTTGGTTATATTTTTATTTTTCACTTAGCAGATTCATTGACTGGCCTTCGAAATGACATTGAATTTGTGTGAATGCATATGAATGGCTTTGCAGGCAGTAAGAAAGGCTGTTACAGCTGGTTTTTTGGGCAATGCTTGTCGTTTAGAAGTAAGTAATTTTAATTCATTTCTTATATTTCATTTTGCATCCTAGAATGAATAATTCATTAATTGGGTTCTCCTGTAAAAAGTGTAAAGTCAACGATAAAAAACATCATCTTTGTAAGGATTCTGTAACTTATGTTTTAATGCATTTTTTTATGTTTATCTTGGCAATAGACATTCAGTCATAATGGGATGTACAAGACTATTAGAGGATCTCAAGAAGTCTATATTCATCCATCATCTGTTCTATTCAGGTGAGCAGACTGGTTTTCATCATTTGGAATAGGTTGAAAATCTATTTGTAATTCTAAGGTTTTTTTTCTTTTTTGGTTGTTTTTGGAGGCGGGGAAAAGAATGTTTAGTTAATCTCAAGATTTTTTTTTTTTGTCTTGCAGAGTTAATCCGAAGTGGGTTATATATTGTTCTCTTGTCTCAACTGACCGGCAATACATGCGCAATGTCATTTCTATTGATCCTTCCTGGCTAACTGATATTGCCCCACATTTCTACCAGCAACAATGACCAAATTTTTGAAGTGGGTTAGGCACGCTCTCTCTGCTGGTGGAATTTGCCATTCATCTCCGACTGAAGCACTTTCGAGGTCAGGTGATTGGTTGAATGTGTCAACGCTTTTTTGGGAACATCGCAAGCAAAGCATGCTTCTGTCTGATACTCTGCTCAAGGGCTTTTAAGATCGGGTGATCGTCTGAGATGCAGAAGCTCAGACTGAAGGGTTTTTGAGAACAGGCGATGGCATGAGTCTCTCGCATTCTTTTTAGCCACTCTAAGCCTGCGTTGTTCTGGTAGCTGCAAGCTTTGCGCTCGGTTGCGGCCATTCGACTTACAAAGAAGTTTAGATTCTGAGTTACCCAGACGCTTGTGTTTTCGATTAAAAAAGAAAAAGAGTGCAATGGGAGGTGGCAGAGAGTCTACAAACTTTCTACAATTCTTCAAGGCATTTAATATTAACCAAAATATTATCAAATCCCATTGAAAAAAACTTTATTTTCTAAATGATATTCAGTTAAAATAATGTGAATCATGTAATAAATTTTAACAACAGTTATCACCTTCAACAGAAACTCAGAATGCCAAAAAAAAAAAACATTTTAAAATGTTCTATTCATCATCAATTTAATGAAAGTCAAACTCATGCATTCGTGAATGTAAAATCTATCAGTCCAGCTATCAAAACATAGAGACCAATTACCATTATAAGTTTCAAAAAATTTTGCTAAAGTTTTTTTATTATTATTTTTTAATCTTTGTAGTAAATTTTACTAAGTGTAAGTGTGAACGTGGTCTTAGTAATTATTTTAAAAACAACTTTTTCACCAAGACAGAAAGACCATCAAATAATAGTAATTATTTTAGTCATCTATTTGTCACATTACAACAAAAAAATCCACCAAAATAACTATTTTAGAAGATCCGTACCTAAAAATTTACATTTGTGCTTTTTACCCTTACCCACTAAAGTCAGATGCTTTTATTTAATGCTTAATTAGCGTGTTATACCCCCTGCCTTCAACCCATTTTTAAGTTTTTCTGGTAATTATTGCATTTTACCTATATAAGGTAAGACATTTATTAGTAGTAACTATTAAGTCAAATCTAATGATAGATAAGAGTTTTTTTTTTTTTTTGGCATAAAGTGTATTGAGTAGATAATTTACTTTTAAAAAGTCCTTTAACTGGTATCAAAATATAAAAAGGCATTAAAGGCTATGATAATAATAAAATTTTTATACCCAAATGGTTTTAACTTTAATTTTATTAAATATAGTGGGCAGTAGATAAAGATGTCATAAAATTCTTTAGTGGTTTTTATACCTATAGTAAGTTATGCAAGGTATTAACTTCTACTTTTATAATACTAATTTCATAGATCAATGGCACAATGAGATTAAATCAATTTTATCTTATTTTATTAGCTAATTGTACTTGCAAAATACTTATAAAGATTTTGACTTGCAGACTTAGATTAGTAATTAAAGGGAGTTGCAAATTGCCTTAATGAAGAGGTGTAATATATTTGATAGTATTTTGATGACTAATGAAACAATTGAGAAAATAAAGAGATAGCATGTAGGAGTTATGGAGATTAATTTTGAAAAAACTTATAATGTAGTTGTGTGGACTTTCTTAGTCAATGTTATAAGACTAATGTGATTTGGAAGCCGTTAGATATAATGGATATGAGTGTGTGTATCATTGATAATGTCTATTCTTATTAATGGTAGCTTGACGTAAAAATTTAGGATGGTTAAGGATTGCAACAAAAGGATTCACTTTTATCCTTTTTGTTTCTTTTGATTATCGAAGACTTTAACTTAATCTTCAAGACCTCATTAAAGACATCCCATTTGAGTGAGATGTTGAGCTAATATTGACATTTTGCTGACAATACCATAATATTTACCTAAGGAGATGACTAATCGATATAAAACTACAAGAGGTTATTTCGATGCTTTTAATGCTATTCAGGACTAAGAATCAATCTTATGAAAACAATTTTATATGGGATCAAGGTAAATGAGGTGTAGATGTAACGATGAGCTAGTTTTTGACATGGTAATGTCAAGTCCTTACCACTATGGTATTTGGGTCTTCCATTAGGTGTCAATCCATCAATGAGAGGCTTATAAGAACCACTGATTAGGAAAATAGAGAAAAGGTTGGGCAAATGAAAAATAAGACTTTTATCAAAAGTCAAATGATTAGTTCTTTTAAAGGCTTGCTTAAGATCCTTATTTGTATACTTTATTTCTTTATTTATGATACTGAGAAGTGTGGAGGATCGATTCAAGTGGATACAGAGATCATTTTTATGGCGATAGGATGAAGGTAAAAGGTGGATATATCTAATTGGTTGGGGTCTTGTATGCCAACAAAAAAAGCAAGGTAAGCTAAGGATTAACAATCTAAGCAACACTAATCTTAGGTTATTATTGAAGTGGTTATAGAGGGTAGAAAATGCAAGTAATGTGTACTGGGTCAGGATCCTTAAAGCATGATATAGAACATATAGATTGTGGCCATAAGAGTAGATGTTAGGATACTAGCAAATGTCCCTAATTTGTTAAAGTATATGCTTACCATGGTAGAAGTATAAGGATATAGTAGCAATCAAGTCTCATTGCAATTTTCTTATTAGAGATAATGGGAAAGTAGACTTTTGAAACCATTTGTGGCTGGGTGATTCTCCTTTAGTGATATGGTTCCCAAGGCTTTTTGTACTATTAGTAAAGAAGGAGGGACTCATGAATAATTTTAGTAATTGAGAAAAGGATTGTTAGACTTGGAAAATTTAGTGGCATTAGGATTTATTTGAGTGGGAGAAGAATTTGGTTACTGAGTTTATGAACCCTATATCAACCTATCAACTAAGATAAAGGGAGAAAAATAGATTTATATGGTATAGGGAGAAGGATGAGAAGTTTTCAGTGTATTATTTATATGATTTTCTAAATAACCGCAACAATTTAAATAAAAGAGGGGTAACCAATATTTGGTTAGGTTTAGCTCCACCTAAGGTGGAGGTATTTAGGTAGCAAATACTATTCGATCATCTCCCTGTCAAAAGAAGTTGCACTTGATAGGTGAACATGATTAAGATACCATATACTCATGTGTTCTATAGGGATAGAGTTAATGACCTACTTATTTTTACACTGCTACCTGGCCTGGATTGTTTAGTACACGTGTTTAGCGTAGTGGGTTGTCTCATAGGTTATTTTAAGTTAAGTTTAGGAGGCCTGGGATTTGTGGTTTGAATTAGGTCATTCTTGCATATTGAGAGAAATTTGGATGATGAAATTTTATAAAATTGTGCAGTCTATTTAGTTAGGAAGGAATGAACATATTGTTACAATAAAAGTTTTTTAGTTTAAAGAACATGTAATCTAATCGGTATTAGATTATAATGGTGGTCGAAGGTGAAGTGGCTGCATTACCACTTTATATTTAATGAGTTTTTGTTGAATTTGAAAGGTGTCTATTCTACAAGAAAAGTAAATATACAACCATGAGATTTGAGATGGGTTACATTTCTGCATGATATTTTCAATTCAACACAGATGTAACGATGACGAATGAAAGTGCGAACGTTAACATAAAAAAAGTGCTACAAAAGGCTGATGAAAAGATTATGTGCTTATTTTCTAAAGGAGTTGAGACTACCAACATTGATGAGGTAGAGTTGCTTGTTATAAGAGAGATAATGTGCTTGTAAAGTCTGAGGTATATAACAGAGGGGGCTTTACTCATTATTAAGAGTAACTCTCAAATTGCAATTACATAACTCAACAGTAAGAATAAAAAACCTTGAAAATTTATATCAATATTCCACAAGATCATTAGTAGAACTAATGATTGAATTTTCTTTGTTTTTTAGTTTCAGAAATGCAATCAGTTTGTCAAAATTTTGACAAAATAGGGTAAAACTCATCATATAGAATTAATGACGTGTTTATGAGAAAGTGACCTCTATTGTATACTAAGAGTTACACATAAGTAGTTAAATATATCATTTTAGATTTTTATTCAATAGGTAGGTCATTGTATTTATAACATGTATGTTGTACAGACTCCTTTTATAATTATACAACAACTTGATGTTAAAAAAAATAAGACATTTGTTTGATAAATAAATAAATTATGTCTTAAAAAAGTAATAATTTGCAAAGAAATTGAATTTTGCACAAACAAAACTAATTGAAAAAATTAAATTACCCTTATTTTACCCTTTTCATCAACTTTTGCATTTGTCAAATGTATTGCAAAAATATCAAATAGATAATCAGATGCATTTTTTTCTTTTTTAAGATTGATTGGCTAACTTTATTGAGATTTTAGAATCAAAATGTTGTCATAAAGAAGAGAGATCTATTAGAATATTTTCAAAAAAAAAAAAAACATATAGATAATTAAACACTTTCTTTTCACGATTGATTAGTTTACTTTGTTGAAATTTTATAACAAAAGCATTGTCATAAAAGAGAGGGATTTGTTAGAATATTTCTAAATAATTGTCTCTTAAGAACTTTAATTATAATATGATCTAATTAATGAGAAAAAATTTATATATTATTGTACAAGTTAAATATTATAATTTTGAATGCGATTTAGATATTAATAAAAATATTTAATTTAAACTATAACATTATATAAATTATAATCAATTTTTTAATATACACAAAAATTTTATCTAAACACATGTAATTATAATAAAACTCTCCAATCAGATCAATATTTTTGATTTCTACAAACTTATATATATTATTTATGGTATTATTTGTAGTAATATATGTAATTTTAAAATTTAAAATATTAATATTTTATAATAATAAATTTATTAAAAATTTTAACAAAATGGACATATCCATGTTGTACTTCATATCAGTTAAATTCACGTAAGAGACAAAAGCTGCTTTAACAAACTTACCTTACCCATGTTGTTGTAGCGTCTTAAACTTAACATTTGTAGGGTAAACAAATAAAATATTACTTAGATTTTAAAATATAATAAATTTTTTAAAAATAAAATTTGCAAAAATTATTTATAAGAATATTTCAGTAAAAAAATATTTTGGCAAAATAATTTTGCAATGAATCAAAATTGAAATTATAAATATTATAAAAAAATTTAAATTAATTGCAACTAGAAGAGAGAGTGTGAGAGAGTTGGCGTCAGAACTTGTGGGAGATAAATATTTAGAGGAAAAGTTTGAGAAAATGAGAGAGGGGTTTCCGCCAATGGTCCAATAACTGGTGTTTACTAACGGTCTCTGGACCGTTGCATCTTCTTGAGAAAAAAAAAAAAAAAAGAAAGAAAAAAAAGATAATAATTATCAGTTTAATTGGCGGTTGATGACTGTAAAAGGATCAAAAATTCTTATTCGAACCATTTTTTTGTTCTAAACGGAATTGTAGTCATACCTAGTTACTAGGCCAAAATTTAGTAAAATTTTTAGGAAAGAAAATAATAATAATAATAATAATAATAAAAGAAAAACAAAGGGGAGGAGGTAATATTTCTTGAGTTGCAACTTGAATTCAGTTGGAAAATATTATCAAAAAATTTCAGGCTTCACGTACCATAAAAAATAGCAATAGGGGTTTTGGTTAGGAATAAAATATGCAACTAACAGTAATTTAATATATATATATATAGTAAATATAATCCCAAACTAGCTTTTGTGTTGAAAGAGATTGAGAGGCCAAACCCTAATTATACTTAGCATGAGTGTGGTTGGCCATATCGGGTAGTATTCATAGACGATTAGTCTTCTCATCCATACTTAACAATGATACAAATTACTCTATTTATGAGTTTTTATATTTCTTGTTGGTACAAAAGATCTTTTTATTACAATCTTACTTGGTATCATAACTTGATATTATATCTATATATATAACACAAGTAACGTTTGGTATAAAATTCACATTGTTTGTGAATTTAATAATAATAAACTCATTATTTTAACAAATACTCACGCATATATATTTTAATCTATAAAATCAACTACTTTTATTTTTTTTTAAAAGAATCGAACATAATATGTACAATTTTTATGGTGTTATTCTGTGTCTCATTTTGATAGTTCAACCATGAGCAATTTAGAGATAATATTTTGATAGCTTAAATCTTAGATAATTATCATCACATCACAATTAAGTATAACTATTTCATAGAAACATACTAAACATAAAGAGTACTTTTATAAATAAATAAATAAATAAAAATGCTTGCCTGTCAACTTAATACAAAGTGAACAATTGATTGGCTACGTGATGTATACGCTAGCAACCAGACCATTGGTTCTTTGTTCTTACTTGCGGGATGGTAGCTGATAAAGAAAAGAAAAGAAAAGAAAAGAAAAGAAAAGAAAAAATAAGGGTTTATTGTGTCCCATTAATTTGACTTTTTTTCACATGCTTGCGTATGATGAGTTCTACATAGACGCCGTGTAGCTCACGATCATAAACCCCTCTAGTTTGTTGTGTGATGACAAGGTTTTGCTCTCCCGGAAAATTCAACTAATTTAAGTTCCCCAGGCTTAAACTTTTGTCTTTTAGTTTAAGGGGGAACACTTGATCCTTACGTGACCAACCTAAAGCCTATTTTCTTTCGTTCCAATTTTATTAGTTTTGTGCCCACAACTTTTTCTACTTTTCTTGTAAGTGAAAATGATATATGAGTACAACATGTAGTTTTTTAAAGTACACATTGAGCCTTAATATTGAAAATCATTTTTTTTTTCTCTTTTTTGAGATAAAGTATGCGTGAGTTTGATAGAGCTAACTTATTATGAGATCGAGAATCCAATACGTGTGTTTTTTTTTTTATTTCATAATTATTTAGAAGAATCATTAAAAGAAATGATAAAACCAAAGGGCATCTTGGGGCTGGTAAAACTAATTCTTAAGTCAGTTGGTAAGTAAAAGAAGATACGAAGCCAATGAACCTCAGCAAGTCCTGTCTGGATCTCATGGTGTCTCCGTTTATTTGCTCTATGATAAACCCAGAAAAATTTTAACAATCCCATTACATGCTTCATAAGTGTGTGTGTGTGTATGATCAAAGACCCGTAAATATCTATGCATAAGTGTGTGTAATAACAAACTAACTAGAAAGAAAGAAAAGGAAATGGGGAATGATTTTTGTGCCATTGTTATTTATGAAGGTGACACCATATATTCAATAGATCTCTATCTATTCCAACATCATCATCTCCCCAATTTCGAGTCCATGACGATCCATCTCTATCTATTCAGCAAGCGAACTTCGAAAGGACCTCCAATTTTTACCCTGATCCACTGGCAGCCTTCTCCGGCGGAGTGCCATCCTGTGACATATTTTCCTACAAAAAAGGAGCAGATGGCTGCACCCCATTTCCCGTGCTAATCTCCTCGCGCTGGATCCTGGATTCTGCCTCGGCGCGACATACTGGGCAAGTTGTGTGTGACCCTAGCCACGTATCAATGCACTCTACATGAAACATGTGCTTGCAATTAGACAACACTCTTACCATGGAATGTTCCGCTAAGGTACCCAAGCAAACCGAGCACTCCACGGGCACATCACCATGATCAAGTTGGTCCGTTGACTTGTATGCCATCATGGGAAGTGACGTCATGACCGGAGGATCGAGTCCTTGGTTCCGCCGCGGCTCGCTAGAATTTGCTTGATCTTGTGGAATCTGCCCACCGAGACGATGGAGAATAGCAGGGCGTCGCCTTCCTTGGCGTCTCAGCTTATATACGACATACATAAGGAGGATTACTGTGAGCAACATGGCAGCAAAGAGGGACAGGATCGCCACGAACAAGAGTTTGCGGTTAAAATCAAAAGTATGATGATCATCGTTATCATCATCGGAACTCATGGTGAAGATGGTTGTCTTCAACAGTAATCCTGAATGACCCTGGGGATGGTTTCTTTGCTTTGCTTGAATTCTCAATTCGCATGGATTTCATTTTTATATGTCTAGCCTGAGTTCACTTTTACACAATCTTTTTTCGCTTAACTTTGCTAATGTGAACTGTCGGAATAATGGATTGTTGATGCATAGGCTTTGAAATTTCTCAATAAGTGGGAAATTTCGCTTTTTTTTTTTTTTATTAACTTTGACTTTGGAATGTGATCGCAGCTTGATTGGTTATGTTTTGGGGCCAAGTTTGAGAGTGTCATTTACGTACATTGACTTCCATTGAGGACATACATTTCACCATCTATCTTTTCAAATTTTTGTTGTTCTCTGGGAATCATGACAGTTTCACCATCTCACAAATTTCTCCACATATTTTTGTTTTCTGTTGGTTTATTAATTAGTTCTGATTGGGTTCCAATTTGAAACCAACAATTCTAGAGAAATTTTAGTGTCATTGAACCAAGACTAATTAGATTTTATATGTATACTTTAAATATCCATGGAGTTCTTAAACTCCGAAATGCTTTTTTTTTTTTTTTGTTTCAGAGTTTAGTCATTCAAATTTTAGAGATCTCAAATAGATTGAGTTTTGGATTAAGAGGATTTCAAGTCATCATAGATTTGGAATATCTCAATTTCAACTCATTTTAGGTTTAAATTTATTGAATTTTAAGTTTATTAAATTTCATATAATTAGTTTTTTTTTTGACTTGAAAATTTATTGTTATTTGAATTTTGGTATTTTAAGTCAATTGAGTTTTAAAATTATTTATGTGTTCAGTTATAGTCATTGACTTTTTCAATCGGTATTGGTTGGGCCAAATGAAGTTTTGGACGGATTAAAGGGGACTTATTCAAATCAGTTTTGAACCGAAGATTTTCAAGATAATTAGTTTGCAAGTGGCATAGCCATATTCAGCAAATTTGTTCTTGCTCAAAATTAGTTTTTGTCCCACTTTTTTTTTTTTTTCCTCTACTCAATTTATTTTTTCCCCCACACTCTTGTTTCAATTAAAATTGAATATTTTATCTATATAAAACCTTGGGTTTTACTATAAATAATAAAATTCATTTGAAACATAAAAAAAAAAAAATCTAGCACTTTTATTTTTAAAGGCTTGGGAAATTTCTAGATATCAAAATCAAATAAATAAATTCAAGTCAATGAAGAAAAGTGACTTTAAGAGTCATTATCCTAATATATATATATATTTTTTTTGTAGTTTCATAGAATTACAAAGTGTTTTAAGGATTAGAAAAGCGAAATAGCATTCTAGCACAAGGATAGGATCTAAGTCAAATTTTTCTTTGATTGCTAAATATTTTTACTTTTTTCGATTTTAGCATGATAAACTATTTTTTAAGCCTAATTTCCATCGATTAATTTTTTTTATCAATTAAAGAGTTTTGATTTTTGATTTTTCTATTAGTCAAAATTGCATTTATTAGCCAGGCAGTTACAAAGACTTTTAAGTACCAAAACAACCCTTTTTGTTTTTTTTGATATTCAGCCATTAAACAAATACATACATACATACATACATATATATATAGATAGATAGATAGATAGATAGATAGATAGATAGATATAAGTTTTCTCAATTTGTTAATCATATGACTTGCTTGATTCTATTCGTCAGTGGCATTTTCCTATTCACGATGCAAGGTTTGATGGTATTAACAATGAGAAAATCTACCTAAAATTTCAAAATATGAAATTAAAATGCAAACAATTTTCATGACTTTTGAAAAAAAAAAAATCTTCAAAATACATTTCAATAATTAAGAACTTATATTTATCTCTTGAATGTCTTGATATTTGATCCTAAAACAAATATAAAATTTATAAGAATTGAAAAAATGACTTTTATGTTATAATTCATAATCTAATAAACCTTTTAATAGGCAATAACAAAAATAAAATAAAAAAAATTATATTTTATATTTTTATATCTTTATCTTTCATTACATATGATAAAATTTAGGAACATCTTGATTATGGACAAAAGTGTCAAAATGCTAAAAAAAAGAAAGAAAGAAAAAAAGTATGAAAAAGAATAGCAAAGGTCAATAATTGATAGAACTTACAAAAGAGTTCATGGAATTTATTAAAAAAAAAAGATAATAACTCTTAACAGAAAATTTTTATATTTGCCTAAATAAATTTCAATGATAATTTACTAAAATATTGGGATGACTTATTTCTTAAACTTACATACATATTAATAGACAAAATTACCTAACAAAATACAAAAAAACACTTTAGTTGATTAATTAAAAAAATATTCTAACTAAATAAGAAAATAATTAAAAACCAAAAAAGAATTTATGAATAATTTATACATTTCTTAAATAGTTTACCAAAAATTTTAATTAAATTAAATAAATTATAATATAAAAATTATAATATAATTTGTATAATAATAAATAGTAACTTTCATGACATGTCCTATATTAGATCCTTTTAATTAAATAAAACCCACATTTGAGTTGATAATAAAAAACTAATGTCTTTCATTTTATAAAAATAAATATTTAGAATAAATTAATATCTTCAACAAAAACTAATAATTTATTTTGTGAAACGTTGTGTAAGAATGATGGTAATTAATAATGATACTAAACCAAAATTTCCCTCTATTTGATTGTCCACTTCAAGAAAATTAACATATATTATAAATGAAAAATTAATAAGATCTTAAGATCATAGGTTATGAAATCGTCTTTTAACTTGATATTATTTACAAAAAATACTATAGTTATTTAATTCTCATTAAAATATTTATTAGTATAAAAGGAATTAACCACCACATGGTTGTTAATTAACATTTTCTCTTATTTTTGATAAATCTCCTCTCAATCAATAACTGGTACTCTACTAGCAATATGACTATAAGGTGGACTTATAATTTTCATAGAAATAAAATAAGAATTGAATTATCTTTCAATTAGGTTTAAAATTTCATCAAATTTATTATTATTATAAAATTTAAATATTAATAAATTTTTTATATCTACTTATGATTGAATGCTTGACTTACTAAATCTAAATTGATAATACTAAATATTATTTTACTAATCAACTGAACCATCTTAAAATTTTGAACGTGCAAGAATCATTTCTTCTCCTCAAAAATATAATTGTATTGGTAATAAGAATCATTTTCTGTAATAAGAATCATTATCTTACAATATCTTTAATGAAAAATCTTTATAAAAGAAACGAATATCTTTGAAATAAAAAATATGTCTACGAACAAATTAATTATAAACATCATTTCTAGTATAAGATATGTTGCATTTATGATTCTTTAAAATCACTGTAAATAGAGTTAACCTTTCACAATCAACATTATTAAAAAGGTTGCTTCAAACTCTATAAAATAACATCAATACAAGTCAAACCTACTCTAATACTAACTAACACAAGAGGAAAGCATGGAAAGAGGATAATAAAGACTAACATTCAATTGAACCTTTAAAATGATTTATGAAATCCATAAAAAAAGATAACAACTCTTAGAATAAAATTTTCATTGATAATTTATCTGAATAACTTTACACATACTTTACTAGGATATTAAGATAGTTTAGCCCTTAAACTTTCTAACTCATTCATAATTAAAACCCTTTAGCTAATTGGAAAAACCTTTAGTTGACTAATTGGAAAAATATTCTAATTAAATAGAAAAATAGTTTAAAAATTGAATAATTTACATATTTTCTAAATAGTTTAACTAAAATTTTTAATTAGATTAAAATACTATAAAATAAGTAAATAAATTATAAAAAGACAAAGGTACTAAGTGGCTTGAAGAAAAGATAAGTTGAAAAAAAAAAAAAAACTAGCACATAACATTATACTTCTTCCCCTTTAACATCATTAAAAAAGATAATTGGTATTTTGCCTTTTTTGTTTCATAACAACTTAAAAGAAACAATAATCAATAAATCCATATAAAGTAGCATGCATCTTATTTTGAACTTTGCAAATAAAGCCTATGTCTTCACATAAGACTCTAATAACAATTTGAAGATCAATAATATCTTAAAGGATTGAGCCTACATTATGTGAAAATGCCTGAGGGTTATTAGAATAAAAAGACAATAAGCCAACAAAAGGAAAAAGGGGTTGAAAGGCTCTCACTTACAAAAAAAAGCTAATGATGTAATAGAACATTTAGCTAGAGATGGAATTTTGTTAGGTAGTGACAAGGGATCAATGTCATTAGAAATCAAAATATATGGAATACTTGCATATTGGTGTTGGGTTTTAAAGATTTTATATTTTTTAATAATAGAGGGGCTAGATTTTAGTGATAAATTTGCCTGTTTTATGGTGTATAATTGTTTGGTTGGCTTTAGGAAAAAGATAAAGATGGATTATTATAGAGAGAAAAAGACCTAGCGATAATGTATATGCATGAAAAAATTGAAAGGGATCATAAAGCATGATGATTTAAAAAAGGAAAGAGAGATAACAAATAAAGGTCATTAAACTATTGATGTAGAAATTAAATAAGGTTGACTATAAAGAGAACTAAAATAAAACAATTGGTAATTCTAAAAAATAATCAAAGATGGTTGTGCTAAACTAAGAAAGAATATGGAAGAGAGTTAGCAATTTTTCAAATAAATCAAGATTTTTATTAAACTAAGAATGGATTATGAATGGAAGAATCTCATAAAGATCTAAAAGAAATAAGGAAGCTAACATAAAAAAAATTACAATGAAAAAATAATACCATTTTAAGAATAAGGGTATTTTAAGAAAAAATGACTAATAAAGAAAGAACATAATTTAACATATAAGAAATCCCTAATTTGCCAAATATAGTGGGATTATTATGAAGTCAATAATGAATTATAGAAGAAAGTTGGAAATTGTCTAAATAAATGAAGATTTTTGTCAAATCAAGGATGAATTATGAAATAGAGTTGAAATTTGTCTAAATAAATTAAGATTGTTGTGAAATCAATAATGGAATTATGGAAAAGAGTTAACACTTATACAAATAAATTTCGAATGTTATGTGATCAAGAATAGAATAAATTTAAATGATTGACAATTTTCCAATTTGTTAAGAATGAGTTTTTCTCACTTATCTAAGAGAGGAAAAATAAAATAAATCAAATTCATTACAACCATATTAATGATATATAATATCTAATTAATAAAAAAAATGAACACATCTTAGGTTGCAAAAAAACAAATAAAGATAAAGACATGTTTAATTATGAATATATAAGAACCAAAATGTATAAATGAGAGTTTAGATCATGTTTACTATCCCTAAATGTTCTTTAATACTTAAGAATCTATCATCACTTAAGGACTTTATAAATATGTCAGCAAATTGATCATTTGTACCTATAAACTCAAAAACATCTCTCTTTTAACACATGATCTCAAATAAAATGATTTCTAAGATCTATATATTTGGTTCTAGAATGATGGATAGGGCTTTTAAGTAAGATTTATTACACTAATTTTATCACATAAAATAAAAATTTTAAAAAATACAACTTAAAATTTTTGAGAGTTTGCTTGAACCAAAGGAATTGTGAATAATAACTACCTACAGCAAAGTATTTAACTTCAGCCATTAAAAGTGTTACAGAATTTTGTTTTTGGCTAGACCATGATATTAATACACTATTTAAGAGTTAAAAAGTATCAATGGTACTTTTTTTATCAAGCTGATCATTAGCCTAATTAAAGCTTGAGTAACTTATAATGTTAAATGTCTTTCCTTCAGGATACCTAGCTTTAAAAGGTTAAATACATGATTAAGAAATTTAGTATTTTTAGAATTTAGAGGTTATTTAACATATACTTCATCGATAATAATAACACTAAGAAATACACTATTATATAATATGAAATTTATGAAAGATGTATATGTTAGCAATATGCGAATGACTTCTAAAAGAGCTACAAATGTAAAGGTCTTATCACAGTTTACATTCTCTTCTTAATTGTATCCCTCAGCCACTAGTTTATCCTTATTTCAAATTATCTTTTCATTCTTATCTACTTGGTTTTGAAATACCCTCTTTATACGTATGATAAGATAGTTTCTAAGTAAATAATATATTTTTTTATTAATAATTAATTAATATTTAAATACACTAAATTTTTTAAATAGATGGATGATAAGTTTTGTTTTATGATTACCTATTACAAAAAAAAAAAAAAACTTCCTTAGTGAGTTTTTTTTTTCCTCTCACAAGATTGCCAATGATAATTAAGAAAAAGTATCTTGGCAAAACTGCAACAACAATGAAATCAATTTGCTTCAAAAGTTGGCATATTTTTGTTGTTTTAATTTGTATTTTATATATATATGTTTTAACATTAAATGATTTTTTTTGTAAATTATTATATTCAAAACTTATTAGAAAGAGCCAAGCATAGTATGGGCCAATTTTTAGTATAATGAAAGCAATATATATATAGATGTATGTATGTATGTATACATATACTACAAAAGAAATACTCATTTGAAATAATTGACAGAAATATTTCGGTTGTACCTAAAAAAAAGAAAATAAGAAACTTAGCAGAAACATTAATATGTCTATCGAAGCCATTACTACATGCCCACATTTCACAACCCTGTGTTATTATTTAGCGGTTTGGCCCTGTGATTGCCACGCACTCGAGGGAGGCGCCAAAAAGCTGTTTTTTTTTTTTGTGGGTTTCTATCTCGTAGATATATATATATATATACATGTAATTGTTACCATGAAGATCATTTTGTTTATTACTTTGGTAGTTGGTTTGCTGGTCTATTTTTAATTTCGTGTGGGGAATGGATGGGGACAGGGCTGGCTGGCGGTCTTTGCTCACATTTTCACGCCCACATCATCTTCATCCATGTTCTCCTCTCTTTGTATTTGACTCCAAGGCATCTCTGAGTTTGCTTCTGTTTTACTCCAACAAGTTCTGTCAACTCACCTCCAAGCTCTTGAAGCGTCCATTTCCTGCTCCAACGACCCCCCCCCACCCAACCACCCAAAAGAAAAAAAATTCCCCCCAGGACCCTTTGCTGCCTCTTCTGAGGTATGTCGTCCTTGTCTTTCTCTCCTCTTCTTTTTTTTTTTTTTAAAAAAAAATTTCATTTTTATTTCTCTTCAGAACTTTATGTGATGCCCTTTAAGATGTTGTTATGCTTCCATTTTTTGGGCTGACAAATGAGATTCACGGTACCCATTTGTTGATTAACACAGATGAGATAGATCTGGATGCAATAATAAGCAGTGGTTTGCTTTGACTCAACCAAATTTGCTTCTTTTTTTTTTTGTGTATTTCTTTTCTTCTAATGCTTGCCACAACAAATACCTTGAATGAATGATGTACGGTGTTTATTTGTTGTGGGTGCTGAAATTTGGTTTCTTCAATTATGTATATGTTCCCTTTGAGCTGTTTTGGACCTTTCATTTGAATATGAATCTGCGTGACTGCTTTGTGAGTGCGAGACATGCTCATGTAAGATGTTCCAAAAAGGCTTTATCGACTATCCATGGTGGGTTAATATGTAACTGAAACGATATTAATGTCCTTCTGAGAACCTGCATACTTAAATGTCGTTGGTTTTGGTACTGCAGTTTGGTTGATTGTGGTAGTTCTTTTAGCACTGTTACTGGTTGGCTTTGTTTTCCCCCTCAATTATTTTGTGGTCGGTATAACATCAATAGGGATCTGTTGATGGTGAGAAGTAGAAGAAAATGTGATTCTAGAATGCTTTATGCCCTTGTTTGGTTTTGAAAAGGTTTACAATCGTGCAGAATTTTATAATTTTGTCATGTAGAGTAACAATTCTCTCACTCTGTGATCCAGAGATTTGGTGTCCTTGATGGGTCCTGGGGATTGGTTTAAGACAATAATCAGCTCGAAGAAAGTCAAGGATGATAGGTTGAAACAAGTTAAGGTATTGATTGCAACAAGTTAAGGTTATAGTTACGAGCAGGATAATAAGAGATTTTCTTCTGTATATTGGATGTCAACTCATTTGTTCCCTTGCTTTGAGCCAGAGGTCTCGAGCTTCTGCAAGATCAAATGGCTTCAAATGGAAAAGCCGGCGATCTACAAGTTTAGCAAATGGTTCTACTGTTAATACCAACACTCTTGATGTGCCAGCTGAGGAATTGGCCGCCACTCACATTCAGACTGCATTCAGGGCCTATGTGGTATGTTCTTTTATATGTTATGAATAACATGGAAATTATTTGTCTGAGTTTTCTCTCTCTTGTCTTCCTTCTTTCTTACTCTTTCAATTGTGGTGATTTCTTTATGTTGGCTAATTTATTTTGTGTGTATCTGTGTCTAAGTCAATATGATATTCCTATTTTGATATACATATTCAAAAACAGTTGGTGTCACGGATGTTCTGACCCTATATTTCTTCAGTTCTCTTGATGCACCCAACATGCATACAAGCGTGCACCTGTATAGCGGTTGTTTCATAAAATCACCATTCATGGTGCAGGCCAGAAAAGCTCTACGCCATTTGAAGGGAAGGGTGAGGTTGCAGGCTTTGACCCAAAACTATTCTGTTAAAAGGCAAACTGTAAATACATTGATCTGCCTTCATTCATGGAGCAAAATTCAAGCTCAGATACAAGCTCGTCGACTCTGCATGGTAACAGAAGGCCGATTAAGACAGAAGAAATTAGAGAATCAACTTAAACTTGAGGCGAAGCTGCATGAGCTAGAGGTAAGAATGTAATCTTTTTGTTGAAACAATCACAAGAGCAAAATCACCATGTTCTTTCAAATGACAAGGTATATGGTTCTCAGTTTGATGTTCAAGTTGCTCAAATAGGATCTAGGTTAAAGTGTGCAAGTGGACAGGGACTCTTTTCCTCTCCACTCTGCAGCCAAAGTGTGAAGATCGAGTCATTTTCAGGGAATGCTTTTCCTTTTCGCATTTTCTTTTCTCTAGCATTGTAGCAGCAATGGGACTGTCCATTTTTCTACAATTGGGTTTCAGTACGTATCTTTCTGCAGACACAAACACAATCAGAAAGTCTGCTTATTTCTTCCTACACTAGAAACTGAATGTGAAGAACATATTCATTTCCTGGGGGTAGTCCTCCAATATTTGTATGTTACTCCTAGTATCCTTCAACATTCAGAAAGTATTGCACATACAGATGGCTTTGTTTGATTGTAACCAGAGCTTTCCCTTAAGAGTGATGAGAAATGTATGGCAGGTGGAATGGTGTGGTGGGGCTGAAACGATGGAAGAAGCTCTTGCAAGAATACATCTGAGGGAAGAAGCAGGACTTAAGCGGGAGCGAGCAATGGCATATGCCTTTTCTCACCAGGTACTTCTACCTCTGCTTCCTTTTCAACATCTTGACTTGGGAGATATTGAACGTCACTGAGAGATCTCATCAATTACAGTGGAGGGCCAACTCTAACCAAAATGTCAGACCAGTAAACTATGAACCTGGGAAAGCTAATTGGGGTTGGAGCTGGAAGGAGCGCTGGATTGCTGCTCGTCCATGGGAAAGCCGTGTCCCTGCTAAATCCACCATGCCAAAGAAAGTGCAAAACAAGCAGGCCAACAAGGGTGGTAAAAATTCAAATTCACCAGCGAGAAAAACGCCAGTTTCACCTAAGCCATCTCTATCTCAGAAGAAAGGAACTGTAAGGGCACGGAGATTATCTTATCCAATTGCTGAAAAACGGGCCACATTTGGAGGAAGCATGAAAGCCGAAGAAGCAAAAGCTGAGACAGAACAGTTGGTGTCTTAGCAACCTGGCAACGTATAAATTAGAAAACCAACATGATGCTCAGCCAGATTTGTTGCATTAAGCAAAGGAAGATTTTATCCACGGTGATTTTCAATTGCGTAGGAGATGGTTGGTGTGATACATGTTTTTGAGTGCATTGCAGACAGAAAGAACGACAGGCCACGACGTGAAATTTGGCTTGGCATTCTCGATGCTTTCGCTTGAATCTTTTTATATGTATGATTTTTTTTTTCTGAAAATGTTAAGTATTATTTATGATGTAAATAGACGCAAAAAAAAAAAAGGGGCATATTAGTAGAAGTGGATTATACATCTAAAATATTATATGTAATGTACGTAAGTTTATTGTACTCAAGAAATTTGAAACTATCAGCTCAGCCAGGAGCTGTCTTGGCACAATAACAAAGTAGACGTAAAAATAAAATTCTTTCGTAGTCTGCCGGCTGTCCTGTGGCTGCTCTTCTCTTGGTCAATCCCGTCCAACTGGGCTAACTCGGAACAATGGTCAGGCTGGAGGCTTAAACCTTTCAACCAAGTGGAAAGATCAAACCTCGAAATTTGCTAAGCTTGTTTATGCTTTTAAATTTGTTACCTTAAAATCGTTTCAAAATTTGCCAAGGCAATAATTGTCTTCCATGCCTTTACCATCTGGCTATGTTAAAAATCATCTTCTCATGGTCTCGTTGCTAAGAGGAAAGCTACCATTGTCGTCAACACAATCATTACTCCCTAAAGCACCAGCCTTTTCGCTCATGGAATCGTGCAGATCCCAGAGAATGATCACTTTGGCCCAGCAGCTCCGCCTCTACAAACCCCCACCTCCATCCGCCGACGAAATTGAGGAGCAAAGCATAGAGGAAGCTGCAGGGAAAGTCGTTTCCCAGGTGGGGTTCCAAGAATCTGTAACCCCAATTCCTGCAGACCCTCAAAGTTTTAAGCCCAAGAGAGCCGCTGTCCTGGTCTGTATCTTTGAAGGGGATGCCGGTGAATTTCGCGTCATTTTAACTAAGAGGTCATTGAGGCTGTCTAGCCACTCCGGTTAGTGGGTTTTCTGGACACCCTTTTGTTTAATCTTTGTTAAAAGGAGAAATTCTTTTGAGTGTTACGTGATTTCTTCGGTTATATGGTTATGGGTGGCTGGTTGAGTTTTCGGTACTTTTAATTTGGTTGACATGAATCGGCTTTTTCCTTTCCCTTTAGACATAAGAATCTGTGCTTAATCTTAATTAGTATTTTAGGCCCACTATAGTTGTGGATTTGGTCTCAGTTTGTGTAATTAGATTCACTAAAACATTGAGTTGAAGAAAGTAAAAGACATTTAAACTTGGGGATAAGGTTTTATTGCGGACATTTATCATTTTTGTTGCCTAACAAGCGAGGAATCAAGTGGAGATACATTATTGGGATCAAGAAAGCCATACACGAGTATTTGAGGAAATTGAGAGAAATTAAAATAAATTGAAGTTTGGGTGGTTTAGGCAAGTCGTCCAATGTTCAAATAAATAGAGTTCAATATTGTATAATGCAACTCTGTTTGGTTTGAGTTCAGCAAATCTGGGGTTCTAACTACCTTTTGTGCCCTCACCTCTGTTTCATAATGTTAAAAATAAAAATGTGATAATAATCATGTTGATGATTGAGTATTGATGGTTGACTGCCTGGTTGGTGATGAATTATTGCACTCCGTGGGAGCTTTTGGTTGCGTTGCAGGTGAAGTTTCATTGCCTGGTGGGAAAGTTGATGAGGGTGATAAGGATGACAGTGATACAGCAACAAGGGAGGCAAAGGAGGAAATTGGGTTGGATCCTTCACTCGTGAATATTGTTACTTTTCTTGAACCTTTTTTGTCAAAGGTATAAAAGTGTTGTTTCTTCTAAGCTGTCTTTTTCCATTAAGTGGTTATTTCCTTTCTAGGATGTCATTGGTTTTCATTTTACATCATTTTGCTGGGCACAAAGTAGAGTTTACTTGGCAATGTGTTTCTTGAGAATTTTAACTAGGGCTAAACTTTTTTTGTCACAGAAGATTGAAGTTCGGGAGACTTTGTTAATAGTGTGGAGTCAAATGTACAAATTTTGTCGACAAAATTTAGATTATCCCTTCACTAAACGTGAATAAAGTTTCCTTCCATCTTTATTTTCTTACCCTTGTATCCCACAAGGGAAAAGATGACTTATGCTTTAAAATGTGGAAAACCCTTGTAAGTGGAAAGTGATGGTTCCTGTTTTTATGTTCTATGTGGAAGTAGTTGTGGTCCCTCCCATCTATCATGAAAACATTACAAAAATATTTCGTAGATTTGATTACCAAACATACAGTCACATACTTCAATAACAACTCTGTTATCTGAATGATCATCTTTGTCTATCATGAGTTTATTTGGAATATGGTTTGCTCTAAATATATGCAATTAAGCCATTTTTCTTCAGTGCTTTTGAAATAATAAAAATTCTAGTAAAGTGGGAGTAAAATATTTATATAAATGTACAACTTCAAAGGTCATCTCTTAGTTCTTTAGCTATTTGCAAGTATATAAGCAATGAAATGAATTGCTAAGAAGACTAACCAATGTAGGATGCCTTCATTGTGCGGGAAAAAGGTTTCTCTCTTATTGCTGAAGGGAAAAAAATGCTCATCTTTTTTGTGTGCATGATCTCTGTACTCAACTTTTCTTGCTGCACCTTTATCTGATGCCTGGTCTCAATCCATCGTAATAAGGTCGTTCAAGCTTAATCCTCTCTTACCCCTTTGTTGACATTTTATCCCTGTAGTTTTGCTTTACTGGGGAGGTCCCAAAGCATATGCCTATAAAACTTCCAGCAGTTGTGTTCCTGATTGGCACCTCAATGACAACATAGTAATCCTTAGTGTCAATGGTCATCTATATAACACCCATGCAGGCAACCACGACTTGTAAACTGTTTTGTTCTAATACAGTTACATGTGGCTAAACACTTGAAGAATTGGATGGGTGTGTCTGCTACTGCTAGACTCCACTACTTGTTACCATTTGGCTTTAGCAATTTCTTGTTTACTCTGCAGCACCTCCTGAGAGTAGTTCCTGTTATAGGCCTTCTAAACGATCTTAAGGCATTCAAACCCACTCCAAATCTTGCTGAAGTTGAAGCAGTGTTTGATGCTCCCTTGGAAATGTTCATCAAGGTTATTCTCTTTCTCTTCAATTGATTTGGTAGTTGGTTTTCCTTGGTAACAAAATATTACTGAATTATTTGGCTCAGGATGAAAACCGAAGGGTAGAGGAGAGAGAGTGGATGGGAGATAAATACTGGCTCCATTTCTTTGATTATGATGCTGGCAATAGTAAGTATTTGATATGGGGTTTGACTGCTGGAATTTTGATTAGAGCTGCATCAGTGGTCTACCAGCGGCCTCCAGCTTTTCTTGAGCAGAATCCGAAGTTCAAGTTTCCTAAGGACATAACAAAGGATACTGTGGTTCCTTGAAGAGTTAGCAAAAATGTTGCTGGCATGTACAAATAATTGAAGTTCTACCCAAAATTTCCACCATGACCAATGAACCTTAGGCAGATATGATTTGTTCACAATAGCTATTGATACTACTGGAAGAGCTGTTAGTTTGATGGGATTAATTCACTTGAAGCCCAAAGTCACAGCAACTTCTTAGTGGAGAATAAATTATCAGTGCTGTCTTCTTCAGCCTGCGTTACTCTTAGCCATATTTGCAATATCAGTTTTTGCTTTGTAATTTTGTCCTTGTTGACCAAGCAACTTTTGATGAACACTTGAACATTTAAAGAGATTCTTCCCCATTGAACTTGGCAGTCCCCGCTTTTTATGTTCAAATAGCATGTTTGCTATGGACTTAGAAGCCTGCCTATATTTGTTAAAGATTCCAATGCTGCTATCTATGACAACTGCTTGTGGGAGTTATCTTGACAAGATATGCTAAGTGGCCCTTGTAATTCTGTTCCAGGTCGTTCGCAATACGTTCTGCTGAACGTTGATTGTGATGATAGTTACCATATCTACTGATGTCATTACGTTCTCTGCTGAACTCTTCAGTCGTTGGTTGTGAGCAATAGAAATATCAGGAAAATATGGAGTGACCTTAACAATTTAAAACTGTGACCAGTGTCCTGTATTATGTTCAATGCAATTACAAAATATTAAAGCCAGCGATAACAGCATTCCTATCTGATTTATGTTGCAGCAGCGTTCGATCCCAATACACTGTTCCTTTGTCTCGTTTCGCGCTTATTTTAAAAGTTCCACTTGGTCTTGTCATCCTTTTCCTCCTTGCTTCTTTCATTACATTCCATTCCAGGAAGACGTGGATGCCAATTGGTCGATTTAAGATTAGTCTTCAAAACGAAAGATTAAATTTGATGAATTGAATTCTATTTTTCAACTTCCATTTTGTAACACATGATTTGGCCAATTTTTAAGATACAAGAAGAAGAGAATAAAATTAAAAAAAAAAATGACATTACTGATATATTGGCGAGGTAAGCTTTGCTGGATAGGAAAAGTCTTTTTGATGGTACAGCATTATGCCAGTAAGTAGGCTTACGGGAGTGAAGACAGTCCGAGATATGAAAGGATGAATGAAATCTGAAATCAGTGGTGTGTCTAATACCACTTCCAATAATAACAAAATTTGCCTGCCAATGATAGTTGTTGCAAAGCTGTTGTTTAATTGGCCAACGTATTCGTAGGGCATATACGTCCGAATGAACCCCCCTGCTTTCTTTCATCAAATGAACTCCAAAAATATTAAAATGAAAGAGCTGAACAATGGCTGAAGAAGATCTCAAAAGTTAAAAGCCCCACCTTGGTAACTTCTAAGATTAATTTAACTCTACTAGTAGAACTATGTGAGAAGCATCAGTCCTTCCTAAGAAAGATGAAAAAGCTATAAGTCCATTTCGGCAACTCCCACTTTCCAGCATATTAAGATCAGGCAAGAAAAGCTGGAGGCCGCTGCAGTGAAGTCCTAAATCAGGCAATGTGTTACTGGAGTTTCTCTTGCTCTGCATTCCAAACCCATCGAGGAGTTGTGGCCTGAGCTTCACTTCTCCAAGATTGTCAAAGCCAAACAAAATGAACAATTCAACATGTGAAATTTGTTGGATTTTCAAAATAAAAAAGAAAAGAAATGAAAAATTGTGCCTCCTGAGATTTGAACCCAAGAGGCATGTGTAGTTGCAAAACCAAAAATAATTATCTTATAAATTATTTTATAATAAATGCTAGAAAAAAGAAAAAAGTTGCACCTATTAAAATTCCAATTCATGACCATTTAATGATTATGTTTCTACCAAAAGTCTAATACTTTTTCCAATACACAATTTTTTTTTCTCTTCTCTTGAAATTTCTATCATTCCATTTAGGATCCAATTGTCTATATTATTGTTATAGAAATATTATAGATAATTTTAAGAGCAATTTTGAAAATATACCAACTTTTTGCATGCTTGATTTCAGTAAGTGTAACCTATAATCAAGTATGCTTTAGAGAATTTGATTTCAGTAAAATCGAACACATGACTTGAAGTAATTTTTTTCAATTTTCAATACAACCCAATATTTGCTATAATAAATTTAAGGCAAAATCCTTAAATTTCTTTACTAGGAATATTGAAAAAGTTGACTTTTAACTTCATGAAATCAGAAAATGAGACTATTGTTCATACTAAAAAGAGACAAAAAAGGGAGACAAACGATAAAATATGTAGAGGACACATTTTAAATGTAATGAGCGACTCATTATTTGATGTCTACTATAATTTTAAATTACAAAGGAACTATAAGAGAAATTAAAGATGAAATATATGTAAGAGAATACAATAAGAAATTTCTTATCTTTAAATTCAATAATTATAAGATAATTGATAATAAACTAATTATGGAACAATTTGCTAAAATTAAGAAAATACTCAATCACCTTACACAACACAAGATGTTTATAGATTATAGTTATGAATTTAATAATAGACAAATTGCTTCTTTCATGAAAATAGTCGCCAAAACCTTTATGGATAATGTCTTCAAGTTGCATGACTTACTAGAGCAAATCATTAGTAACAAAGATTATTTTTCTAAGCAAATTCTAGCAAGAACTTTTTCCTCTTCAAGGTGTTCAAGTTAATTTCTCTACCACTTATTATTTGTAGAGTGATAGTTAATCGAAAATACATAATTATTTTTTAGAGACATATTTACAGTGTGTTATTAGTGCTTATCTTTATCACTAGAACTTTTGGCTATCTTTAGTGGAATGGTGGTATAACACTCATTTTCATTCAAGTATTTACACAAACACCCTTCAAAGCTCTGTATGGTTACCTACCTAAAGTTCATCTTTAATATGTCCTAGGGAATTCATTAGTTGCTATTGTCATTAACTTTACCTAAAAAAGGCTAACATTTGCCTACTGTAGAACTACCTCACTAAGGCACATAATTGTATAAAGTAGTAGGCCAACAGACATGGCTTAAAGAAAGAATTTCAAGTAGGGAATTATGTCTTGCTCAAGTTATTACCTTACTACCAACATTCCTTAATGTGTTGACCATATTAGAAACTTGCTACACAATTTTTTAGGCCATATCAAGTTATTACAAAAATAGGCAATGTCATTTATTGGTTAGCATTACCTCTTCAACTGAAGACTCACCTAATATTTCATATGTCTTAACTCAAGGCCAAGTTTAACTCCATTCTAGACTTTGATCTTAAGCTTCATCTTGAAATTTTGGACTTCTTGGCCAAAGTTATGCTAATGGCCATAATAGACCATTATATTACAAATTGCACTAATAGGATAGCCATACAAATTTTAGTTTAATGGTTAACAGTTATAGCTCTTATATAGAAATATACGTATAACCTTTAGAAAAAGTATTATTCCTACACCCTTTGTGGACGAAAATGCTTAAGATAAGGGGCTTTGTTGTAAAATTATTAAAAAGGGAGAGAAAGACATAAATGCATAAAAGGGGATGTTGTGATTTTATTATAGAAAATATGAGTTAAGGAAGCTAAGACATATAAAATGTACAAAGAAGGGAAATTGGCATCATGCTAATTATAAAGAGCAAAGGTGAGAAAATATAATTTTAATTGCAAAACCATTCCACTTCTTTTTTGATTTTGATTTTCTTTTAATTTTCATTTGCAACCTTTTAAAAACAATAATGTATCTAATTTTAGATTAGTATATAGATAAGATGAAGTGTAATGATCAATGTATATACATTATAAAGCTTTTTAATTAATTAAATATTCCTTCCCTTCTTTGTTTTGTTTTGTAATTTTACACTTTTTATTTCCTTTCCTTCCCTATTGCAACTTTTCCATAATTTTGTATAATTTGCTTAAGACTAATTCTTTAGATTAATTCAATCCCCTGTTAACACTTTTTGGTCATGAAATCTTGGTATCAAATATCCATTTTCTTTATTTAATTCTTGATCTTGTTGTTTTCATTTTGCTTTTCTTTCTTACTTGAAGTTTGTTTAGCTAAATTTGGATTAAAACTCAAAACCTATTAACTAATATGTGTTCCATCATTACTTGTTTTCTTATTTCTTAATCTAGGTCTTTTAAATCTAACCTAGATTGATTGAAAGATCTTTAAAGATAAGATTCTTTTACTTATTTTAAGTTCTAGGTCTTGGCCACTTATATGGTATTGCATTATAGGTATGAGTTTAATCAACTTGATAATTACCTCCATAAATGCTTTATTGTTAAGACATTGTATGGGTTTAATCAACTTACCTCCATAAATGCTTTAGCATTAAGACTTTGTCCATAAAAAGGAATTTCATCACTTTTATTATTCACATAAAGATGCCTTTAAGCTATTACAATTTTTCCTTTTTGCAAGCCTTGTGAAGAAACCAAGGATAATCTATTAGGAATTTAGCTGGAAAGAATAGTTTATGAAAATTGGATTGGGAGTTTATGTTGTTAAGAGTCTCAACTGCTTTCATCTGTATGTTAATTGTTATTGTAACTAGAATAACAGATGTAACCAACATTGTTTCTAGGGAAAATAAGGATTGTTGGATGGTGTTAGTTGTAAGATCTATTAGTGTTCCATTAAGTTACTGTTATATTACCATTTTACTTAAGTAAATTATATGTTTTGTTATTTCTCTTTAAAAGACTTTGTTAGTAACACTTGTATAAAGCTAATTAGGTGTATGCACAGGGGATCAATTACAAACTTAATCTTCTCTCTCCTCGAGATCTCTTTCTCTCTCTCTCTCTCTCTCTCTCTTTTTTTCTTGTTTTTCATTTTTATCTAATCCAATTTACCCTATCAAACCTTTAATCTTAACAAGTTGGTATTAAAGCAATTGATTTTAAGTTAATCTTAATCCAAGAAAGCTAGCTAGGAAAACAAAAGTAATATTAGTATTGAGTCCTAACATGGCATTAGAGTAAGAATTGATTTATTAGCTTAAGAAACAATATAACTCTATCAAAGAAGATCACATGGCCTTGTTAGAGGATAATGTTATCTTAAAACAGATGGTAAATAAACTTATAAAATGCTTAATTGAACTTGTTAAAGGTGGTAAGATTATAGATCTAACTCCTATACATGTAATTCATTCTATTTTTATGAATGAGATGTCTATTGTTGAGGATCAAGTAGGAACTATACCTTTGCCAAAAGAATTTAAGAAGAAAGGTAGTTCTATAAGGTTGGGAAGGATTAAAGGAAGCACAAACTAGAACCCTAAAGTTACCCTTATTTATTTTGAAGGTGCAAACCCTAAGAAATGGATAATGAAATGTAATAGGTGCTTTAGGATCTATAATGTAGTAAATAAGTCTAAAGTAAAGTTAGTAGCCATGTATTTAGGAGAATAAGTAGAGTTGTAGTTTAAAAGATGACTTACATATTAGATTAAGGTTATTTGGGAGAAATTTTCTAATGATCTATGTTTGTGGTTTGGAAACAACAAGTTTTCAAATGTGGTTCAAGAATTCAACAAGTTGTCTCAAATAGGAACTTTAAAGGAATATTAAAAAAGGTTTAAAGAACTTAAGAAACTTATGAAAAATGTCAATCCTTTATTAAATGAGGAATATTTTATATTTAGCTATGTTAGCAGACTTAATAACTTTATTAAATTAATAATGAAAATATGAGAGCTAAAGTTATTAAGCCATTCATATGAGCTCTCTAAACTACAAGAGAAGATAATAATTTGTTTAAGTAAATTAGCTAGATTTTAAACTAAGGTGATTAATTAGTGAAATATAGGAAATGTAGGCTAGAATCATCACTCAAATATTGGTGTTGGAAGTAATTAATGGGTAGAAAGATGGCCAATAGGTGTAAGCAAGAGGAATGGAATTAGAGAAACAGTTAGGAGTTAAAGTATGGACAATAGGCTTCCTATCAATTTAAATAATCCTTTAAAGTATAAAGCACAGTTTAAAGGAGTTAAAAAGCTTGGGCATTGCGAGAAATGTATAGATTGGCATTATCCTACACATCAGTGTACCAAAAAAACTAACTTACATGCTATGGAAGGGGAACTATTATATGAGAGAAGAATGAGAAATGAAGACTTTAAAAAGTTCCTTATGAAATTGAGTCAAAAAGAGTTGACTAAAGTATAAGGAACTATATCTGTATATGCTATGATTGGCTTTATTGAATTGAATACTATCCAACTAAAAGTTTAAGTGGGTAATAGGACCTTAACCATCCTTATTAATTTAGGAAGCACTCACAACTTCTTAAATGCTAACCTAATAAAAAAGTTAGCGTGTAAGGAAACAATTGAGGAATTTAAATAAAGAATGTAAGGTCAATCCTTTAAGAATGATTTAAGAATTATGAACTCAAGGCTTTTAGATATGATACTGAGAGTGGATTAATTATAGCGATATTGTCCTATATTATTGGATTTTAAGCATTACAAGTTATCCTTCACTAAAGAGGAAAAAACAATAGAGCTATTAGGAACTTTTCGTGGGTAAGGAACTCTACTTAGGGTAATGATAGGCTTTCACTTGGAAAATTTAATTAGAAAGAAAGGGAAGGTGATGTAAGCCCATATGCGTGCATTAACTCTAATAAATGTCACTAATAAGATTTTAGTAGAGTAGCTACCTATGTTATAATAATATAAGGATATGTTTGCAAAACCAATAGGTATGCTACTCCTTAGATCTTATTATCATGCTATTCACCTTAAAGTAAAATCTCAACCAAACAACTTAACACCTTACAAATATCCACACTATTAAAACATTAAAATTGAAAAACTAATGGTTGAAATGTTAAAGTCTCTTATAATTTAACCTAATAACAATTCTTGTACATCTTTAATTTTATTGGTTAAGAAAAAAGATGATAATTGGAAGTTCTATGTAGATTATGGACAACTTAACTCTTTTATAGTTAAAGACAAGTTCTTAATTCCCATCATAGATAATTTGTTGGATGAATTATATAAAGTAATTATTTTCTCTAAAATTAATTTTAGGCTTAGTTATCAAAAAATTAGGATGAAAAAAAGGATATATTAAATACAACTTTTAAAATCCATTAAGGGCACTATAAGTTTAGCATACTGCTATTTGGATTGACAAATGCCCCAATAACCTTTTAAGCCCTTATGAATTAGGTCTATAAATCTTACTTAAGAAAATTTATATTAGTTTTCTTTAATGATATATTGGTATATAATGTTTTTTTAAGATATCACACTATGCATTTATCTTAAGCCTTACAAGTCTTGAAAAGTCACAGACTTTGTACAAAGAAATCAAAATGCTTCTTTGGGTAGTCTTAAATAAAGTATTTAGGTCACATTATATTTGGGAATAAAGTGGCAACTAACCTAAAGAAAGTGACAGTCATGGTTAACTAGCCAATATCTATTACAATTAAAGAGTTAAAAGGCTTACTAGATACTATAAGAAAATTTTCAAAGGATATAGACATTTTAGTAAGCCTTTAGCTAAATTGTTGAAGAAGAACATTTTTGTCTAGAATAAGGCTACTAAAAAAGCTTTCCAATAGCTTAAAGAACTTATAATGTCAAATTTCAATAAACCATTTATGTTAAAGATAGATGCTCAAGAAAGTGGCATAGATGCTATGTTAATGTAAAATAATAAACCTATTGTCTATCTTAGTAAAAGGTTGAGTGCATCATATTATAACTTATTAATATATGAAAAAGAGTTATTTGCTATACTTATGCAATCCTAAAGTGGAGGCACTATTTAAAAAGACATTTTTTCATCATCAAAATTGATCATAAAAGCTTAAAGTTTCTATTACAATAACATTTACACATATATATCTAGCTAAAATGAGTAACTAAACTTTTGGATTTAGATTATAGCATACAATATAAGAAGGGGAAAAAAAAAACAAGGCAATTAATGTCCTTTCCAAAAGTGGGAATTGGGAAATTGAAGTAAGTTCACAAAAAGAGAATGTAATTGGCTATGTTATAACAACTCATGTTCTTCAATGGCCTAATAAGACAGTTAAAAGTTATAATGATGATGCTTTGGCTTTTGAGCTCATCCTTATGTTGACACTATCTCTAAGTTCAAAACCACTTTTCTCATTGCATAATGGGGTCCTCAAGGATAAGAGAGATAATATATAGGGTCTTATGGCAATCTTAGAAGTTAATTGATAAAGAAATTTCATACATCCCCTATTGAAGGGCATTTTGGCATTAAAGTCACCCATGCCAAGCTATTGTAACTTTTTTATAAGCGAAGAATTAAGAAACAAGTATATGTCTTTATATAGTAATGTGACATTTGTTAAAGGTGTAGAGGAGAAACTATGAAGAACCTTAGTTTGCTTTAACCCTTACCTATGTCCACACAAGCCTATAGCCTATGCTTACTTCAACCATTGCCCAAATTTGCTTTAACTACATGACATTATTTTACACCTTAAGTTTAAGAGGCTAGTATATGAGTGGTAGAACAAAAAATTTTCTTTTAGTCTAAGACTTTCTTGCAATGCTTTAAGAGATAACAATGAATTAGAATAAGATTACTTTTGGCTATCTTTTCCATAAGAAGCATTAGATATTAAGTAGGTTAGAAGGCATTTGAAGACATCTTTAAAAGCTTGATTTTATGGTAGTCAGACAATTAAAAGCTTAGTTAATAATACAATATAATGAAGTTTTGGAGTAGGAAGAAATTTTTTAGTTTAAAAAATGTTGAAGAAATAACATCTTCCTTAAAGACCACAACATAATTTTTTTTTTTTTTTTACTTATCTACATTCCAAAGGTTCTTAAGAACAATGTTAGTAAGTAGATGGATAACTAAGAATGTTTGAAGGAAACGACTAAAGAGTACTTTGATGAATTTTTCTTGAGTATGACAACACGTTAAGGTAATCTAGTAAGAGTTTCTTAGCTAGAAATTGAACTAAAATTGATGAACAATTTAGGCAACTTGCCTAATGTGGAAAAAGTTCATGCTACACTTACTTTAATAGAAATTATTAAGGCTATTAGATTCGCTGGTTTGCAAGAAATTTTCCTTCAAAGGTGTTAACATAATGTTAGGATTACTTTAATGACCTTAGTTAAAAATTATTTTTCAATAAGTAAGCTTTCATAAAGGCTTAATGAGATACTTATGATACTCATTCCTAAAATGGAGCATCTAATAAGAATGAACAATTCAATTTAAATCTATTTCATTATACAATAATATCTACAAGCTTATTGTCAAAATAATTATAGGATGTCTCTAACACCTTACAGGTTATTTGATTAACCCTATATGAGTTATTTTTATTCCTCTACAACCAATGCATAATGATATTACTGTGGCTCAAGAAACAATTAATTAGATTTAAGGAAAGAACCCTGGATGATTAGGTTATATGTCATTGAAATTTCACGTCAACTAACTTTTGCTTTAGAAATCCATTCCTTTAATCTACTTTTATTATATAGGATATCACCTAACCAAAGCAAACTGATTCAATTTGAGCTATATGATAGTTTAAAGCTAGTTAAATCCTTACTTTTCTTATGAAGCTATGTTCATTTAAACTTTAACAAGGCCTTTAGTAAGACAAAATTGGTCTTCTTTACATGAAATGCTTATTTCACTCAATCTCTCACCATAGCTTGTGGCCTTTATTATGGAATGAGTTATATTATAGAAACGTTGGTTTTGTGGAATGAAGAACACTTTAAAAGTTTGAACCTTTATGTGATTTATGCCAAGGTGACCTAATATCTTAATATTTATGTTTATCTTTTATGGAATAACTCCCTCATCTAATTGTACAACCTATTGAAGAAAAGAAAGAAAAGGTCTTAAATATTTCTCAATAGAGACCGCCAATTTTTCATCTTTTATTTACAAATGATTTATATTGTTTTATGTAGGGACTACATCACTTGCTTAGTTAAATAATGACATGTTTTATATATTTTGTGATATGTTTAGTTAAAGAGTGAATAAGGATAAACCCAAGTTATTTATTTCTCCAAAGGTACACTGGTCCTTAATGTCTTCTATTGGCCACTTGTTGTTTTTTCTTTTTTTTTTTTGGGTGCAAGATTTAGGGAAGTATATAAGAGTGCCTTTAATTTATAATAGGTGAAGCACTAAATTATTTTAAGATGTTGTCTCTAAGGTTCAGTCAAGATTAAGGATAAAAGGCTAGCATTTATCACTTATAGGATGGGTTACCATAATTTAATTTGTTTCTTAAACCATCCTTTATTATCTAATGCATATCACCATTTTACCATATTCCATTGCAATTAACTTGATAGATGAACTTGTTGGTTTCTTTGGGGATACATTAAAGAACATAAAAAAGCAAGCTTAATTGCTTGGGAGGATATATATGAGCCTAAATGGGTTTGGGGATTTGGGATTGTGAAAAGCTAATGATATGAATATAACTTTGTTGTCTAAACTTTGTTGGGAATTATTTAGTAGGTGCAACAAATTTTTTTTTTAAGTAATGAAGGCCAAGTATTTCCAAGATATTGAATTTCTTTATATACAACAACATCCAAGTTTTTCTTTGACTTGGTTTGTTATATTAAAAGGTTTTTGGACTACTTATCAAAGTCTTTAGATGATGTGTAAGAGATAAGAAACTTTTAAGGTTTTGGTAGGATGCATGAGTACTGATGTGCCTTTGATAAATATAATGAAAAATTGCCCTAAGCTTAAAATTTAAAGTGCTTTGATAAATGGCTTTCTACAAAGTAGTGGTAGCTAGAATTAGAGCCTCTTAGTGGGTAAAATCATGCAAGAGGTGAAGTTGTGATTGTAAGTTGTTTGTTATAAAAAGAAGAATTACATTGATCTTATTCATCAACTCAAACAAGCATATATATTAGCAATAAAGAATATTTATGATGTTATTTATGGTATAAAATTGTGCAATATAATTTTAAAATTAAGTATAAAAAATTATATTCTTAAAAGTCAAGTTTTCATCTAAAGATAATGAAAATGCTTTATAATTTAAATATTGTAGAAATCCTTTATCATGCCCTTAAAAGATAAGCATGGTATTAATGACAATAATCTTAAGAGATTAGGCTTGATGTTAGGCACAACTGAGTAGCTTAGTAAAAGAATCAAAAAGTTGGTTAAAAGAATAAACATGAACCATATGACGTTATTAATGCTAAACTTGCAAACAAACAAAATTAAAGTCCCAACATTATCATAGTAAACAATAAAAATAATAGGTAGATGGAGGTGAAGTTTATGAAGCAAATATTGTAAACAGTTTATTTCTATAATAGTGGACATAATAACTCAATATTTGACTTTGGTAAAGAAATAGGTAACCATGCATGATGTCTTTAAAGGCCAATTAATAAGAATAACATTAATAAGAACAATATAAGTAGTAGTAAAGATGTTATCATCAAAGTTGTCAACCTAATTAATATTAGAGTAAAATGTCATAGTTAATAGTTTACTTAGGGAAACGAGGAACCCATTTAGTAGCTAACCAATGAACATTAATGGAACGATGCATAAGTTAAGAAAGCCAATTGACAACAAAAGACATATTTAGTTGAGTAACAGAGAAATATTGAAAACTATCAGTGACCTAAAGATATTGTGTGAAAATAGCAAGCAAAGAATCATTATCAAGGCATAGTTATTTTAAGGTGAAAAAAAGACTATAAACACCTTTAGTATCAACCATATAGTGTCTATAAAGAAGATTAACAATATATTGCCATTGAAAGAGAACGATGTTGCTAATGGTGCAAAGAATTACAACACTAAGGAAGAAGTAGGGATCATCAAGGTCCTTTAGGGAAAACTAATGGCTTAGAGGAGTGATGATAAGTGCTAAAAAACCATCATCATTATTGGTAATAGTAATGTCACTAATATAAACTAAAAGTAAGACTAATGCTTTATCATAAGACAAAATTAATAAAGAAGTGTTGGATTGAGAATTAGTAAATTTATAAGCCAAAATAAATTATTTGAACTTATTATACCTAAGCACATAGTGCTTGACAAAAATTATAAATGACCTTTTTCAATCGACACACATGATTAAGATATTGAAGATGAATAAAGCCTTACAGTTGTTGCATGTAAACTTTAACTTTAAAATACACTTAAAGAAAAGCATTATTAACATTCATTTGGTAAAGAGGCCATTTAAATTATGTGGTAAAGAGGTCATTTAAATTATGTGGCAATAGTGAAAATAACATAAATAATAGTGGGTTTCACCACCAAATTGATGATAGTATGGAAATCAATGTCAAGTCATTAAGTAAACCCTTTAGCCTCCAAGTAAGCTTTGTAACAATCAATAGTTCCATTTAATTTGTATTTAATCTTGTAAATCCACTTACAACTAACTATATTTTGATTGTTAGTAGTAGGTATCAAATTTTATGTGTCATTTTTAAGATGTTTATCAAACTTGTCACCAAAATAACTCACTAATGAGCATATTTTTGGGCTTACGTAAAAATAGATGATTCAAAGGACTTAAAGATAACAATATAATTAAGTATTTGTTTTGAGACTAAGTGACCATAGAATAATGAGGAGTAAAAGGTGGAAAATCAACAAACTTAGGAGAATAGGTAAAACTTACCAAGCAAGAAGGATTTAAGGATGACCTAACATTATCTAAGGTTAAAGAGTAAGGTGTGATTGACTAAAAGAATAAAGAGTCTATTGTAATTGATATAAGGATTATTAGTGTAATTGAACTTAGCACAAAAGTTACTTCGATTGTGGCAATAGAAGTGTGAAAGAATGTAAGGTTACCATAGAAGGAAGATAAAAGGTTTAATTCGAGGTAAAAAGAAAGCTTGATGGAAGATGTATGTTTAATTATTATAGCAGTGGAAAAGGAAATGATTTTATATTAAAAGGTATTTTAATGGAAGATTACATGATGAGAAAGATATATGTGAGAGGTGGATGAGTTTAAACACTAATAATAATGATAAGGAAGTAAGTACCCAAGAAAATCACAGAGTTTAAAATTAAAGTTTAATTTGTGTGTGGTGTAGGGCTTAATGTCACGGGGTCATTACCTTCTCCCCAAAAGGTAACCTGTTGGGGTATGCAGTACCCACACTTATATAGCTCAAGATCCCTCTCTTCCTCGATAATGTGGGAGTTAGATAGTGTGCACCCGTTACATTCTCCCACACCAAATTTATCGACGACCTTGTCGATGCTCTTAGACACGCATCGAGCTAAGTTCTCGGCATTTCGCACCAAGTCGAGAGTCCCACGACAGACAGGGGTAAGCTCTGATTCCACTTGTCACGGGGCCATTACCTTCTCCCTAAAAGGCAACCCATTGAGGTGTGCAGTGTCCACGCGTATATAGCCCAAGATCCCTCTCTTCCTCAATAGTGTGGGAGTTGAGTAGTGTGCATTTGTTACATTCTCCCACACCGAATTCATCGACGACTTCGTCGATGTTCTTGGACACGCATCGAGCCGGGTTTTCAGCATTCCACGCCAAGCCGAGGGTCCCATGATGGATAGGGGTAGGATCTGATACCATTTGTCACAGGACCATTATCTTTTTCCCAAAAGGCAACCTGTTAGGGTGTACAGTACCCACCCTCATATAGCCTAAAATCCCTTTCTTCCTTGACAATGTAGGAATTAAATAGTGTGCACCCGTTACATTAAGCAATGGATAACAAAGGCATTTAAAAATCTAAAGATTATTGTAATTAAATGTTATTTTAAACAATATTTTAAATGAAGATTTGTGTTATAGAAGAGGGGTAGATGTATGATTGATTAGATAAATTATTGTTTGACATGCTGATGTTTGAAAATGGAGTGGAATATAGGCATAATGAAATAGAGTAAACAATTTCAATAATATGTCTATATTTATGCTTTATAAGGGCAACATGTTATGGTGTGTAAAGAAAGAAGGTTAAATGTTAAATGCTATTTTTACAGAGCAAAATGTGTAAACCTTAGTACTTATCTTCCCCATTAGACTAAACAATAAAGATAGATTGACTAAAATATTTTTTCATTAATTTTTTAAATTGGTCAAATATTAAAACAACATCAAATTTATGTTTAATTAGATATAACCAAGTATATTTGGTATAATAATTAACAAAAATGACATAATATTTGAATTGATTAAAACAAGTAATAGGAGTAGGACCCTATACATTAATATATAATAATTTTGGTAATTGAAAACTTTGAAAAGTAGAGATACCAAAAGATAGTCTATGACTTTTATTATAAGAGCATAAGTTATATTAAAAAGATGATGGACTTTTTGAAAAAAATAAATGGTATGAGAACTCAATATAATTGAGTGTTTGATAATAAGGATGACTTAATCATTAATACTATAGAGAGAGGATTGAGAGAGTAAATAAATGTTGAGCATAATAAGCTTGAGCAAAGGATATGGCTAATTTTATGGTTAGCCATTTATAAAGATTCACGTTACTTAAACTTTGGATAAATGGTGCCCTAGTGCTTAAATCCTTTATGACAAAATAAAAGGAAAAGAATTTAATAGAGGTAGAATTTGTTTTACAAAATTGAGATATAAATATCAATTTCCTTTTTATATGAAGTGTATACAAGATATTAGTAAATGAAAAGGTTTAAAGGTTAAAAGAAGACTAAAACTTGTATGAGTTATGGGAATAAAGTTATCATTGCTAACTAAGATGTCATCCAAATATAAAGATTAAAGAGATAAACTTTAGAAGTTAAAAGTAATATGATGAGTGGTTTCATGGTTCAAAAGCCGAGGACTAAAGGTAGTGATATATGGTCTTACGACAAAATTAGCTTAAAGGTTAATTTATGATCTATAAACCTTTATTAAATAACTAAATTTGTCACATATTTAGCATTAAAAATATATACCAATAGCATTAAAGATAAGAGAATGCCATTAAGGGGTAAAGTTACAATTATTAAATTCTTGAAAGTTCAATCTTTAATTAGGAATAAATTTAAGACTATTGCAATAAGATGCTCCCTAATACTAACTATCCTTGAAGGAGAAAAAATGTGAATTAAAATATTGTTGGTGTCAATTGACAATTTAGATAGATTATTGATTGAATTAAGCTATGATAATAACTAACTCCCTTTTAGATATTTCTTATTAAAAGAAAATTTCATGATCCATTAATATTTCAAAAAGTTCTTTATATGTGATTAAGATTTCTCTACCACGTCTAGTAATATTAATATCTTTATATTTTAGACCAAGGTTAGTGATAATTATGATAACCAACTTATCAACACTAATGGAAGATCTTACTAAGGAAAGTTCACTAAAAATGGTGCAAAATTCTCTTAGGTAATCAACAATTGATTTTCTTTTTTTAATAATTGTGGCTAAAGTTGTTTGCAAGTCATATATTTGAGTTTTAAATTTGTTGGCATACATAGTAGCAAGGCAATTCTAAGCCTCTTTGGTTGATTTTCTCATTGTTATTATATAAAAAATGGTGGTATTAATGGAAGCCATGATGACATTATGGAGAAAACTATTTTAGTGGGTCTAAAGTTTGTATGTTAGTGTGGTAGGATCAATTGGACAAATAAATGAACCTTTGGTGTAATCCATCAAATTGTATCCATAAAAAAAAGTTATAAGTTGAGCCATTTAGTTAGGATAGTTTTGATTGCTAGTGAGTCATAATGGTAGTTATAAGGTAATATTGAATGTTATAAAAAATGAATTGATGGTGAAATAGTGGTGTTGATTAATTGTACAAAGGTATTTTAAGATATAATGGTGGGTGGTAGCTATGTAGTGGTCATGTTAACAATCAAATTATTTGTCATGACTATAAGAGAGAAATAAGCCTAATAAAGCATAAAAAGCTTTAATACCATGTTAAGTTATAAAAAGAAGAATTGCATTGATTTTATTCATAAGCTTTTGTGATATTATTTATAATATAAAATCATTTAATATAATTTTGAAATTAAGTGTAGAAAATTATACTCTTGAAAGCCAAGTTTCCATTTAAAGATTGTGGAGATCTTTTATAGTTCAAAGATTAAGGAAATTGATTATTTTCTAAGTGGTTTCTTAGTATAATTCAACGTTATTCGATTATACTAATTTTCAAACACTTATATGATTATTAATTTTATAAATAAAATTATGATTTATTATTTTAAACTATTATTTTATTTTGTAAAAAGGTTTCTTTAATCAATATTTATTAAAAAAAATATTCTCTTACAATTATTTTAGAGTGAAAAATGATTTATTTATTACTTAATTATTTCCATATAATTTACAATATGTTTAATATTCACTACCACAAGCAATTTTTAATTAAAATAACTTAGAGGTAAGATTAATACATGTAAATTCTTATGTAAAATTTCAAATTTAAAAATCACTAACATAATTGTAACATGAAAAAATTTTCTAACACAGAAATAATGTTTTATTTAAAAATTTTCATAACATGTTAATTCAATATACTTGTTTAATTATATTTATTTAAATATTTCCATATTTAAGTCTACCTTTCTTTACAAGAAAGAAATATCACAAATGCTAATTTCACAATTCTATTAACATTTTGTCTTGATAGAATATTTAAAAATAATAATTTGATACAATAATTTTTTTATAAAATGTATTTATTTTATAATTTTTTTTTGAGTTTCTTAATAATTTTATTGTTATATAAATAATTGTTAATGTATTTATAATAGTAATCAATATATTAACACTTTTTGCTTTTTTTAAAAAAAAATTATCAATATTTTTAACACATATAAAAAACTAATCATTTATCAAATGAAATCTATGCTATGCCCACATCGAATAACTTCAAAATCCAAACGTAAAAGAGGTAACTATTGCTGAGGAGCTCTTATGCGTACTTATATAGACCACTTGAGAAATGAGAAGATCAGACTAATTTAAATTTTAATTTATTATTTCATTAGTCCAACCGTTAGGCTAATCTAATTTTTAAATTTATAAACAGTATTTGACGTAGTGTGATATATATATATATATAACTTTATTATACAGTACCAAATATTATTTATACGATGATAAATATTATTTTATGTAATATAATTTTAAAAATTATGTTATATATATATATATATATATTATTTATGTATTTTTGAAATAAATAAATAAAACCAGATCCACGACCACGCGCTGATGCGCTGGCTTTCCCGCCCCTTTCAAAGTTCGAAAACAATATATATATGTTTGGGTAACATTCAATTCCATAGGGCCTGCCTGCGATAACCCTCCATTTCATTTTCCCTCTCCAGCTCCGGGCCGTAAAAATTTTCTCTCCAACCAAATAGCCACTGCTATCGCCCCGAGAAGCCTCCCAAAAAACCAATCCGAGGTAACTCTCTCTCTCTCTCTCTCTCTCTCTCTCTCTCACTCCTTTCCCTTCTCCCCGAATGAAGCGTTCAATTGAGCTCAGAATCCGTGTTATAGTGTCTTCTCTTTTTCTTGATTAAATTGGCGGATAATTTTGTAATCGATCTATATATATATATTCTCTATGCGTGCGATTTTCTGTTCTAGGTATCCATCGCTTTCAAAACAAGTTTAGCTATCGTTGATTTTTCAACGATGCGGGAGCGTTATGCACATGTTTATGGCACGTTTTGCGTTTTAAAATTGTGTCTTGATACAATTACCTGCAGGTAGTAATTGACGTTCCGATTCTTCAAGTCCTAACAGTTCTTTGATTGATGTTTCTGCGTTGACTACTTAATCATGTCCTTTTAACGGTTGTAGGCCTTGTTATTTCCAATTTTAAGTGAATTTTCATCTCCGAATTCCGCTGTTTGATGTGGCTAACCGCAAGAGTGAGTTGATTTTGCAGATGGCAGATTCACTGAAGGGAACTAATATAGCTGATAATCCCAAGGAGAACAAATTGCCGTTAGGTATTCTTTTCACCATGCTTCATTCATGCATTGAGAATGCTAGGTTAATGTTTTTTCAGTTGAACGTCATAGATGTGCAACTATAGGAATCAAAAGTGGAGATGCCCTGCATGTCTTCCTTTTGTGCTTTGGCTGGCCTGGTTTTGATTTTCAAAGCAATTCTCAATGTTTCTCGCACTGTGGTTTGAGCGACGGTTTACAAATTGATAGTAACAGTTAGTAAAAAATTCTGCTGGTGGGTTTCAGCAGAATAACTGGAAATTTGCTGTCAGGACTTATAGCTCTGAAGTGAGCCTCACTGTAATTGTGTGTATGTATATTACTGTTCAGATATGTATGCCTACATGTAACATGGACATTCATACTTGAGTTGTGTGCATTCTCTCTTAAAATTCTATATTTTATGGCACGGAGCTCAAATTAATTGAGCAATTAAAACTTCTAGTCTCTACAAGACCTACAGGCTACATTTTTGAGACAGTAGTTTGCAGCTTTCTGATCCTGCAACTAGGTTCCACTTTCTGCTTCGTATTCACTTATTGATCAACAGTGTAGTGAGATCTTAAATTACCTTTAGCAGATGATGAAATTGGATTGGGATTTCTAAGCTCATGGAAGTCAATGGCAGTGATGGAAGATGACACAATGGATTTTAGTTTTGATACAGGCTCCACTGGCAAGAAAAAGACATTTAACTTTGAGAAATTGTAAGTGCTCAAAAGTTATATTGTTACCACTTAACTGATGCTGATGTCTAACTCAGACATGCTGATTTCTAGCAAATTCCTACCATGATTCTGAGAATGTGTAATGCATAAAATATTCAATTTTTTTTTTTGGATCAATGTCTCTTGCTCTATTAAGAAAAAATTTTCACATTATGATGTTCTTTGGTAAACATGTGTTGTCTCTAAAAAACAAATTTACTCTACAAAAATAACAGCTTGGAAAAGAATATGTGCCACAAGTAGTCTTGCGTGTATGTCTACTATCTGCACGAGTATGCATTGGTGAGCTAGTTCCATGATGCAATAGCCTTTTCAGGGACATGGATTTTAGTCTGGAAGGTGATTTTGACAAGCTACCATCGTTCAAAATAGACATGCCAGACCTTGATTTCTCTAGCCCATCAAGAAAGGCTGCAAAATCCAAGGAAAGTCTTGATGGAGTATCTGCAGGTGGAAATAATCAAAGGAAACATGACCGTTTTACCTTCTCTTTTGACATTAATGAGTAAGTTGCCTAAATCTTTTTAAGCACAGCTGGAACTTCTGATTGCATTGCACTTAATCTTTATTATTGCTTATCTGGTGCATCACTCAATACAATGCAGGTTGGAGAACTTCAATCAGCAAGCAGCCTCAACAGAAAAGGAGAAGAATTCTTTGAAGAACCTCGACAGCAAAGGGGTTGTTTCAAATGGGAATGAATCTCATGTTTCTAAAACTGATCTTGCTGTATGTTCTGATGCATTTGATGTTAGCCAAAATGAAATGCTTCTAGCACCAGAGAACAAGAGGAATTCAATGGTGAAGATCCATGTAGATGGTGCAGCAACTGGAAGTTCTCTGAATGCCAATATTCCTTCAGGATCTCCTAACTCTGGAGATTTAGTCATGTCACATGTTGTAGATGGTATAAAGACCCCGGTCAGTGATGTAGGGACTGCTAAGTCTTTGAATGACATATCTGCAGTTTCTGGAGACTTGATTGTGTCAAATGGTGTGAAACCTTTGCAGGAGGAAACAGCAAGTAGTGATGTTGTTAAAGAAGCAGATGTAAAGAGTAACTTCTTGGAGAAAGCAAAGTCATTGCCCACAGGAAACTTCTTGGAGAAAGCAATGCCATTGCCCACAGAAACATATGTTCAGCAGGCTACAGAAATTTTACCCACTCAATCCTTCTCTGAGGATGATTCAGTTCAAGGTACCTTGTCACATGAGAACATAGAGGTTGGTCCCCCGTGTGTAATGGTTAATGCAGACTTGGGACCAGAGCAAAATCCTAACAAAAGAAAGAGTGTAGCCAGTGGGTTCATTTGTGAAGAATCAAGGTCAAAAGAACTGGCTACACTTTGTGCTACCAAGTCAGAGAGACCCAGTGACAGAAACGAAAGGAAAGATGGTGAAACTTTGTCCAGAGAATTGACAGAGAATGATCCAACTGTATATCGTCCAGTTAATGAGGCTGCTTGCATGGCAATTCATTCTGGAACAATGCCACATTGCAGCAGGCCCAATAAAGATACTGAGACCCTACCTTTGGAACTTTCAGTCCCATTGGGGAGGTTAGAAGATCTACAAGAAATTTCTTTAGTGGTTATCATTGGTTTTGGTTGGCACAAACTGGCCTTTAACTATTTTTCAGTAAGATGGCAAGATCTTGTGAAGAAACGATAGAAAAAATTTTCCGGATGCATCAATATCTGAAGCTGCAGAGAATACTTGTTATTCTAGAATATGAGAGGGTTCTCTTATTTATGAGTGGATAAGAATTGTGTTTATATCAATTTTTAAGGTGATATGTTTTTCAATGAAAAAGAGGATATTTGTTGATCCACATTGGCATTGAATTCTGGTGCAGGGCATGATTTGTGTGTTTGAGGCAATATAACAATTTGTTCTTTGTTTACGTCTTGCAGTGGACCTACAGGTAATAAAGTGGCACCAACAGGGCATAAAGAATCAGGAGTCAACTGTTCAGAGTATTTTGGAAGATCTGAGCAGACTGAAGCTAACTTGCATTGCCGATCATCCAGTAGTATGGAGGCTTCATCATTTGAGGGCAAAGGAATTGCCAACTTGCATATAAATCAACATGCAAGAGGGAAAAGGTGAGGTTTGCTTTGTGTTAGAGTTTGATAACTAGTGTACTAATTTTATGCTTTTCTTTTCCGGCCAACAGAGAGGATGCTAATAACAAGGATGAACAAATTGGTAGAAAATTATTTGGCAATTTAAAGAAGCTATCCATGGAACCAACGAAAGGCAGACCAGCTTTGCTTGGAAGTGAAGAGACAGTCAAAAGTCTATGCAATATCAGGTGAGACTCCAATAGCTGCAGTTTTCAATTAATAATCCAAGTCTTTTTTTCCTTTGACACCAGATTTAAATTATTTAATGTCTAGGAGCAAGATTATGTCAAGAAATTATGTTAGATAGTGGGTCACAATATAATACTAAATGGCAAATTTTCTCCTAATCTTCTACAGGAAGGGTTCCAATGCTGATGCGGGGCAAAATGGCTGCAAACTGGTTGCTAGTAAAATGCCTCCAGATAAAGAAGCTAAAGTGGGCTTTGTTACCTGTGGACGTGAAAAGGGCATTAAGGATCTTAGAGAATCGGGTTTGAGGCATGTGTTCCCCATTTTGATGTTAAACTGTGAGGCGTTAGATCTGTTTGCTCCAGTAACTAAATTGGATCATCCAAGTTTAGAAGTGTTAGACAGAGGTTCTCTGTTGTGACATTGAGCAAGGAGCAGCCCCTTCGAATTCTGTTTTGGTTTGAGTTTCTATTACCATTATTCAGGTTGGCATTTCATCAAAACAAAAGGGGAAAAGAAAAAAAAATAGAGACTAACAAAATTACGTTGAACATTATGCAATGGCTGTCTTTACCTGGATGTTCATCTTCTGTATTTTACACATCAATTTATTGCATCTGTTCCAACATTCGAGATATAATAATATTTTTGGCTGATGGACTCACTTGCAAGTTCCCATGTGACTTCTGAAAAGAGTCATAACAGTGTTATAACTTTGGGCGCCTGCTGCAATTGTGTGCAGTTGGGAAGTTGATCCTTCCATTGTGATCGACAAGACAACAAATTCTGGTGCTCAGATGAGTGTAAATCCTCCCATTGGGGATTCTAGCAAGGGAAAAATTAGGGAATTCAAGATCAATCCTGTTAAGGTGATTAAAGCTGTAAGGAAAACCACCACTCCCAGCTTGAAGGCTTCAAGGTATGATGACAAATTATACCTTGTGTTCCTCACTGTCAAGTGCTTGGCTTTGTTAGCAAGATGTCTCTTAACATAGGATGATTGGAGCAAGCAAAGATCAACCAAATGCTAGACCTATGAGCGAAATCCATTCCTCAGAGGACTTGAAGAAAAACAGGGAAATACAAGGAAACAAAACACCCATGATTGACTGTTCCATTTCCAGCGCTAAGACAAAAATGCCAATGATTACATTTCTAAAGAGAAAAGCACCCGAGGTATCTTTTTGTTCCTTTTTCCTCTTTCTTACAAAAAGAAAAAAAAAGAATTACTTTGCTAAATTCATAGAATTTTTTAGCTATAGGTGGCTTTGAAGCAAAGGTTAATCTTTTGTTTGAAGTTATAATGAACATTTTGAAGGTGTGCACTACCATACTACAAGATGCATTTTGCAGGCATCAAATGAAGACTTGGTGCACCTGAATCCCCAAAAACGCTCCTCTCACTCACCTAGTGAAAGCAGGTAACATGTTCCTTACATCTGCTGTAACTCAAGTGACTGGTCTGCAACCACACATGTATTTTGACACCAAATCCATGCAGAAAATTCAAAGAATGTCTGGGAAATGTTGTTGAAGAACAGGTACTTTAGTTTTAGCAAAGCTCATTGTTTGTCTACCACTGGTGATGACTAATGTGGCATTTAATGTCAATAGGAATATAAATTAAGTTTCTTAACATTTTCACTAGGTGTCCAATCATGATAATGAAGCAGAGTATGAGATGAAGAATCTTCACTATGATCATCCACCCTCTGTAATTGAAACGGTGGAGGAGATAAATGTGAAAGAACAGGTTGTATTTCTGGATCTGGAAAATGATGGGAATGTTGACAAAGCTGAAGCATGTACAAGAGAGCTTGAGGGTGTAAGTGAACTATAACTTTCATCATTTGCTATTGAATAATTGCCCCATTTTTCACTCCATGAAGCTTTCAATTTCTCGGACTGTAGATAGAAACCTGTAATATGACTGGGAAATTATAATGCATAATGGAAGAAGACTGATGAAACTCCTATCACTTGAAACAGTCAATTTGCTTCAGAAGCATACTTGATTCCCACAAAGCACGGACTCAAATTTCTCTTAATTTGCAGCTCAACAATAACTTGAGTTAATCACTTTCAATCGACATTTCAGATGCATGAAGTTTATTGAGAAGATATTTGCTTTTCTCTCTTTGTGTCACCATTAAGCTATGTGTTTGGTCACAAGTCAATTTGCAGTTGTATGGATTACATTCCAACAGGCCTCAGAATCGGTACCTTTAAACTATGTAAAATGCCTTTCTTTCTTCTAGTGTGCCAGAGTGCTGGGGGTTGGAGGGAGGGAATATAAATTTAATAACGAGGCCTGCTGTTGAGATGTGTCTATTGGAAACTCAAATTTGACTATCAACAGCAGTTTCACAACTTCCAATGTTTTGCATGTCTGGTTTTGTTTTTGCTCTGGATTTAAATGGAGGCTTTTTTTTTTTTTTTCAATTTTTGGGTTTTTGGAACATTTGAGTGGCTTTCAGTTGTCTCTTAATGCCTACAAGTCCTTTCCTAAGTGCACTATATTTTTGATCTGAAGTGGTTTCTCCACCATAATCACAAACCATATACTTAATAATTGTTCATGCAGATTTGTAACATGCTGAAGAAGAAACACGAGGAAGCCAAACAACTATTGGTTCGAGCCGTTGTGACCAACAACAGCTTATTGATGCTTAACCATCCCATTTTTGACGAGAAGATATCCTTCCAGTTCATTACCTTTTTTCATTAATCTTTGGGCTTTGCACTCCTCTTGCGGCGAATATTTCGTATTCCTTAACCAATGATTACATTCGTCTGATTCAGAAGTTTGCTGCACTAAAAACGTCCAATTAGCTTCAGCTTGAATCAGGACCAACAAAATTATCTTTCCCTCTCCTGGATGCATGTCTAAAGCTTCAATTTTAAGATGAGACTTCACTATTATGTCCGGATTTGAGACAGCTGTATATGTTTCTTAATTTTTTGGCTGCTGCTGCTGCTGTTTGGACCACGGGAATTTGCTTTGCAGGCAGTTGAGCTAGGCAATACAAAGCTGCTGCTGTATGCATCTGCTCTTGCATTGTATGTGTTTTAGATGCAAGTTTGGAATTCTGTACGGAAAATCATACTCCCAATGAACTGATTAGCCATTTTACAGACTGGTTTAGCTGTTATCCTAACACCTAAAGGAGCTAAGCTCGTGATCCTTTCTATAAAACCATAGTCACCCTCGGACCCTTTGAGGTCAATTCAATTCAACAGTGACACATAGACAAGAGAATCCAAATCCTTGAAAGGACTTTTCCAGGGGATTCGGGAGCCTATGGTGCTTGACGCGCATTCTAACTCAACAAACAAAACAATCACGAGGCTATCTAAACAATTTCTTCGCCTCTAATTCGTTGAGCAGCTCTTTTATTGTTGAGCACCACAGGGGGCTTTTGGTTTCGGCAAGAACGTTACTTCGCATTAGAATAGGAACGTGCATTGTATGTTTTGAGGTCAAAAAATCAATCTGGCGGCATTTTGTTAATAAATTTGCAATGTGTAGGCAAATAACTCCATAAACTGAAAACTACCATAGAATCTCCTAAATTGCAATGGCGGCCAGAGGGGCCCTAAAAACCCATCAGGGTGTTGGGGCTTTTCAAAACGTAAAAAAAGGGAAACATTGAGTTTTCGCAAACTTGGGAAAATTAATAATTAATTCTTACATGTTTAGAATAAATAACAACAAATAGAGAAAAAGTTTATGTTCCTAAAACTCAAACTTATGACCAATTAAATATTTAGCTAGATTTTAATTACTAAATTAAAGACAATAATTAATTAATTAATTAATTAATAATATCACCATTTTATAAATAACTAGAATTTAACATTTATTTAATATATCAAATATATTTTTATATATCATTTATTTTATCAAGTATTTTTTATCTATAGATATATTATAAATATTTTGTATAGTAATTTTGAAAATACATTACCTTCTTAAGGACATAATTTTAATTATTTTGTAAGAAAATTTGAATAAAACTTTTTATAAATTCGTGAAGGTAAATTTTGATTTAAAGAGAATGATACTAAATATATAAATTGACTTTTTTTTAATTTTTAGTATAACCCAATTTTTGCACCAATAGTCTTAAAGGTAAGATTATATTCTAATTGAAACGTTTAAAAAGTTGACTTCCAATTTCATAAAATTAAAGAGGTTTAATGGAGTAAATTGTATGCATTGATAGACACAGTGTTCACATTTTGTTAATATCACTATAAATGACTTATATTTTGAATACTACAAGACCTAAAGAATTACCGAATGAGATTATTACTAATACTAAGAAGAGGAAAAAATGATAAACATGAGATTCTATGAGAGACATATCTTATTAAGTATTCTTATTTTTAAATTTAATAATTAAGTATTCTTTCAATACTTAATTACTTTTCATAATATATGATATCTATGAATGAAATCATTGTCATATGTTACACAATAGATAAGTTGTCTCTTTCACAAAAAAAATTTCAAGAAAAGCTTGAAGTATAAAATTGAACATATTTCTCTTAAAAAACTTACTAACTATTTTTAATTGGAACAATGATATGATTTAATTAGACATTAAAATCATATTAGTATTTGTTGCAAGAAAGGTTTTTTTATATCTCAAAAGTGTATATAGTTGAGAAAATATAATCAAACAAGTTCTCTAATAATAAGAAGAATCAATATAATGATAATATAAAGTAACCAAAAGGCAAAAAAAAAAGGAAAAAGGATAAATGTTATTTTTATTAGAAGAAATGACATCATAAATTTAACTTTTTTTTCTTAAGGAAAAGCTAACATCTTTTTCTGTAGCAGTAAATAAAAAAATAGTTGTTATAATTATAAAGATTAATTTGCTAAAGGATGACACTACTCAATAAATTAGTTCTAATGCTACCTGATATGTTTGCAAGAATAAAAATCTTTTCAAGGGATTAAAATTTGTAACTAATAATATTATTATGCACATAAGAAATTATATTATAGTTTTTGTTATAAAAATTAGGGTAGTGTTACAATTCACTTTTAAAAGAGTTATTATTTTGATTAATTTATTTTATGTTCCATAAGTTGGGAACAATATAGTTTTGTATAATCTTTTGAACAAATATGTGTTTAAACTTACATTTAAGACTAATAACTTTGTTGTTGCCAAAAGGGATATGTTTGTAAAAAAGGATTGCCTTTGTGATAGGATTTTTAAACTCAATATTGTTGTTAATAATAATACTATTATTTCTACTTATATTATTAAACATTTTTCTTTAAAGCATGATAGATTATGACATATAAATTTTAAAAAATTGCATGATATGGTTAAATTAAAATTATTGCACATTTGAATATATTTAAAGATAAATGCTTAATTAGGTGTTAACAAAAATAATTAAAAGTGCATTTTCAAGTATTCAAAGATCTTCAAGTACATTAAAATTAATTTATAACATACCAATACTAAGATGTTTAATGAAAAGATACTTTGTAATATTTATTAATGATTATTTTAGATTATGCCATGTTTACTTAGTATATATTAAAATGTATTTTTTGAAAATTCAAATTGTATAAAATTGAACTTGAATTACAATGTGAATTTGTTATTAAATACTTATGATATGATAGAGGAAGAAAGTATTATAACACTTTATTCATTGAATTTATAGAAATCATTTATTAAATAAATACTCCTTTCATACCATAATAGAATGGCATTGCTAAATGTAAAAATCAAACATTAATAAAAATGATCAATGCCATATTGTTAAATTGTGGTGTAATCCTTGAATTTTAGGATAAGGTATTACTTGTAGCATGTCATATTTTAAATAGAGTTTTAACAAAAAAAATAAAATAATTTCATATAAATTATAAAATAAAAGAAAGTCAATCCTTAATTACTCGAGAGTTTAGAGGTACAAGGCAATTATTAGAGTTTCTAAACCTAAAAGGAAAGTTTTAAGTCTAAGAAAAATTAAGTGTAATAATAGCAATATCTATTGATTTATAGTCAAAGAATCTAATAACTCTATATTTGTTAATATAATCATAGAATCGAGAATGTTTTTTTATTTTTATGAAAATAGGTTCATCTTTATTTCTAAAGTTTTAAAATAAAAACCAATTTTTAATAGAAAAAATGATGTGTTGGCAAAAAAAAATGCAAATGATGAAATTGCTGAACTTTATAAGGGCAATAGAGTAAAGAAAGCAAAAACTTTCAATTATGATTTCTTTATGTTCCTAATAGAAGAAACAAGAGAATCATTATGTAATCAAATTTAATAATACTTCAATATTAAAGATGATTCCAACACTTTTATTGAAGTGATGAAATTGTAAGATATCATATTTAAAAGAAAGTAATAAATGATTAAATGAATTTAATTATTAGTAATAAGACTTTTCATTTGGTTTAAAGCAATTAAATGTAAATGGATTTTTAAAAAAATAAAGGTTGATGAAACCATTAACAAGTTTAAGGCTAAACTAGTTGTAAAAGGTTTTGTATGAAAGCAAGAAGTTGATTATTTCAATACATATTCACCAATAGTTACAATTGCTATAATCAAGCTACTTATTACACTTACCTTTATTTATATCTTAGTAATTCATTAAATGAATATGAAAACAATATTTTTAAATGGTAAATTAAAAAAAAATGTTTATGGAACAACCAAAGAGATTTGTTGTACTTAGTTTAAAGGAAAATGTATGTAATCTAATTGAGTTCTTGTGTAGGCTAAAATAAAAACTTAAGTAATGGTACTAAAAATTTGAGCAGGTGGTACTTGCTAATAGATTAATAAATTTGATAAATTTGTCTTTTCTAAGTTCAAAGAAGGAAAATATGTTATTATTTGTTTGTATATGGATAATATGTTAATTTTTAAAATTGACTTAAAACAAGTTGAAATTATCCAAATGTTTTTGCCAAGTAATTTAGATATGAAAGACATAGGTGAGACAAATTTTATTCTTGAAATTAAAATCTTGTAAAATAAAAAAAGTATAATGTGTACTCAATCATATTATATTGAGAAAGTTTCTAATAAGTTTAATTACTTAGATTGTATTCCAATCTTTATCTTTTTTGACCTCAATATTACTTTTATCAAGAATTTTGGAAGTCAGTGTTGTAATTACAATATGTCAAAGTAATAAGATATTTTATGTATGTAATGATATGTACAAAATCAAACTCAGCCTATGTAGTTAGGAAAATGAGTAGATATACTAGTAATCTAAATGATATGCATTGAAATGGAATAAACATAATTTTAAAATACGTAAAAAAATAAAAAAAATTATGACCTAAGTTATACTAATTATCCTTTTCTTTTAGAAGAATACTTATATGCTAGTTAAATAACTAATAAAAAGGATTGTATTTTTACTAGTGTATACATCTTTATACTTAATAGGAGTATAATTTCTTAAGGTTCTAAGAAACAAACTTATATAATAGATTTTACTATGGTTATATAATTTATAGTATTAGCTTTAATGAGTAAAGAAGCATGATAGTAAAGGAATTTGCTTTATGAAATTCCTTTATGGCAAAAGTTAGTAGTACTAATTTATGTATATTATGATAGTGTTGTAACTTTAACAAGAGCACATAGTCGAGTATATAATAATAAGTTTAGAAATATTAAACTTTGACACAACTATGTAAGAGACTTAATTATGAATGAAGTGATTATAGTTGATTTTATAAGATGAAGTCAGAGTATACTTGATCTTTAAACAAAAGGAATTGATAAAAGATATTTGTAATAAGACATTAAAAGAAATGACTCTTGAGCAAAGATATATAAATCACTTATAGTGGAAATTTGATTCAATACTTAATAAAATGTCAAGTTTTGAGTTCGATAGATTAAAGTACGTCATAAGCATGATTAAAGTATTATATTTAATCATTTTCATCCAAAGAAATATAAGACTTAATACCTATAGTAAATTAGGAGGATGAGTTGTTAAGACTCGAAAAGGACTTTATAGTAAAAGTTTTAGTTTGTCTATATGAATTTTATTTTTTTTAAAAAATAATATATACAATTTAAAGTCAATTTCTTTTCATTTTTAATATAATCAAATTTTGACGTCGGCCTGGCTTGGGTCTTCACAGATCGGATTCAGTCATTTGACGTGGGGGTGGAGAACGTGTCTGGGCCGAAACTGGGTTCAGTACTGCTCAATCCTCGTTACCTTCGATGTGCTGTGCCAGAGAGTCCTGGCCCATATGGATCAGCTGGGAAAGCCTGGTGAGCTAGTGCGGCGGTGGGGGGGGGGTGGAATGCAAAAACAAACTTTCTATTTTGTGCGAAGAAGTCCGATCGGCCTGAAAATTTGGAATCCTCCCTCTCAAACCCTTCCCCCAATTTTAATTTAATGCAAATCTCATTGTTTTTGGCCAGCGCCAAAGTTTTCAAACCCCAGAAAGAGAAAAGGAAAGGAATTCAAAAACATTAAGTCTTTCAAGCCTGCCTGCCTGCCTCTCTCCTCAGAAACCCCCCAAAATCCCAACCAAACCATTCCCAACCCGCCACCCCAAAAAATGCCGGAAACCAAACTAGAAAATAGAAAATAGAAAGAAACCAATTTTAAATAAAATTCAACCTTTCCTTTCTCACCCTTCAAAACACCACCTTTTATACCACCACCACCAATGAATTGCTATCTCCCACCACACATCATCTCAGTTCACCATCTTCTCATCTCTCTCTCTCTCTCTCTCTCTCTCTCTCTCTCTCTCTCTCTGTATATATATATATATATATATATATATATGTATGCGGCAAATAGCAATGGCCGTTCTTTTCCTCCAGGAAAATGAAAACAAAGAAAATGCACCTCCTTTCTCTACAAAACAGGCCGCCACAGCAGTCCCCACATCTGCCCTTCGCGCTACCCGTAAAGGAGCGAGAGCCAGGAGTCCCCTTGAGGATATAACCGACCTCTTTGACCACCAACCATTCCATATAGTTTCTGTTCGGGACAATTGTATAATCCCAGTCTTTTGCTCTCCTGCAAAATGCGTCGAGGAGAGTAGAAGCCAAGTTGGTGCTTACTCAACAACCGTCAAGAAGACCCATTTGGCACATTCAAGCAAAAGCTTCAGATAGTTCGGCCTGCAATCCAAACGAAGCTTTTAAGCTTTTTGCATTTTTGTATTTTTTTTTTTTGTTTTTCTCTCCTGGGATTCGTTTGTCAACTCGGAATTCGACGGGTAGACACCCATACTCAATGCCATACTCGCAATCCAAATGCTAGCCAGTCTATGAAGTTTTTTCTCAAGATTTTGCATTGCTTTCTTTTCTTAATAATATATTCTAAATCTCCAAAAGGGTTTTCATTTACATGCCTTTCCCCACCAATCGTTGTTAATTGTGCTTGGAGAAACTGCCTTCAGTCCAAATTTGTTACGGCTTAAAAGTCCAAATCTCTCATCTAACCCAGCAAATTATCAGTTTGATGAATGACACTGATTTTCACTTCCTACCAATGTGCCCAATTGAAACCTTACACTAGCATTTTTTTTTTCTTTTGCTTTTCTTTTATGAATAAATGCTTCATTATCATATAAATATGCTAAGTAGCTTGACGAAGCCTTCCACAAGCCACTAGATAAAGTTTTACTTCAACTAAATGGGTATCTTGTTGAGTTCATTTTGAATGCAATTATGTAGCAAAATGTATTGCTTAACGGACAGATGAATGTCTGTAAAGTAAACAACTGAACAGATCTAGGCTATTGACACTACTGGAGCTTCATTTGATGCTGATTATGTATCAATCAAACAATCAATGGCAAGCTTTTCCTCGAAACTTTCCTCAAATGAGCTCCTGCCCCACCCGTAACCCTGTTCTCATAACAGGGCAACAATTCAATTCGCTCTAGGCGAACCTGGGAATCATTTCTGACCATCTGTGGACTCAATAGCTACCTGTATGCCTGCCCAAGTAGAGATGGATCACATTCCTGTATCTTCATTTAACCTGATGAAGATTTTGACCTTTATATAACGGGATAACAACATGGCGTGCATTTGGATGAGCACTAGTTGTTTCATCATAATGTACAAGTTTTAACATTTAATGAATGTAAATTAAGCTTATTTGACTCTTATTCAGGCCTGCTTTTAATTTGGTCATGCATCCATTGTATTAGAACAACAATCTTACTGCGTGTAACTACTGTACAACAATCACCTCTTATATGCAGGCTAAATGAGTGCAAGCTATATCTGGATTGTACTGTACCGCAATCAATATTATAACATTTTTAATTGTCTAAAGAATAGCCAGATTTAAACATCCAGCAACTCAAAGGTTTAGCTTCCATGTTCTGTATAAAGGAATGGTCGTCACGATTTTCCTCAGGCCAAGAATCATATATTTTCTGTCATTCTTGTGCTGATTCATTCCAAATAATATGCTTGAGCCACTGGGAAGGACCAAACGTGCTAGAAAGTCACCTATGAGAATACTTTATGTGATAAAGCAGAACCCGTTCCGAATTAGAGTTGTAATATTTTGATTTGTAAGCAGAATGCATCTTTTAGATATCATTTGGCATGTATGCCTTTGACAGAAAATAATGTTTGGTTCTCCTTGTGATGTAGGACTAGAAACAAATATTTACTTGTTTTAGCTCAAATATTATTAGGAGAATGACTTTAGGAGTTTTTGCTAAGATTAGAATGGGTAAGATAAATACAGTCTCATTATATTTTTGCAGAAAAGTTGTTTCTCTAACTTGAAATTATATTTCCAGGACTAGATTTGCCTTTCTTTGTTACGATTAGAAACTAGTATAGATAATCTTCAATTGAGTATTAATTTTTAATTATCTTGTTTCATGCTTTCCTTGCAGCGTTACCTTGTCCTTTCTATATATTCTGCATAGAGTTTATATACTATAACCATTATTACTTTTTTCCATTTAAAACATAATGCTGCAACTAGGGCAAAGTTACAAAGGCTGCCTCGTCATTAGTAAGTTCAATAAAACAGAATTTAAGTAATTCAGCAAGATGGCATTGTTGGCCCGCTAATTTTCTAAATCCACATAAGGCATGGTAACTAGAACACTCCTTGGAAGGTTATTGATTGCCAATGTTTGAAGCTATATAAAGAATGGATACAGACAAGAGTAAGTGAATTTGTAGTATGTAGCATTTATCAGCTGGGGTTAGGATCTATAAGAGGCCAAGATAGCTGACTGGCTTATGCCAGTTGGGAGTAGGAGAGCAATAGTGGAGAGACTCCTTTCATTTCTCTGTGCTCCCTTTGGTCCTTTTGCTTTCTTAATTATCACAGGTTAGCTATAGCCTACAGAATATAGAAAGTACAAGGTTTCTTTGCGCGGATGAAATTTTGTTATGGCCACCGCCACTCGGTGTCATCCATAATGGTTAAAACCTGTTTCTATTGATCAGCAGATAGTGGCCATTAATGACCAAAATACATAAAACCAAAACGAACTTTACAGCGTAGACTTGGATGTTTGTTCCGCCCACAATATTAAAACTCAGAAGAAAACAAGACCGGTGATCCATATATATATAGGACATTTGCTGTCCGATTCTCCCCAGATTAAGCATTGCATTTTCTGAATGCTTAAGAAGAAAATGGCTACTTTGAGATCTTGGCTATGCTTCATACTGATCTTGCTTTCATTTTCAGTGTCTGCAACCCGCTCCTTGGATTCATCCATAGCAAGGAGGAACCTGCTTACATCGATTCAAGCACTTGATAACAGTGAAGCTTACAATGCCAGTCTGAGGAATGACAGCAAAAGTGTAGAAGAGTATGAATCCAAACGTCTCAGTCCTGGAGGACCTGATCCACGGCATCACTCAAAAAAAGGGTAGTGAAGACATTTCATGCACGCTTGATGCAGTACCAATAAGTCTCACTCAAGTTTTTAGTAATAGTCGATATGTAATTTGGATCTGAGGATCAAATTTTAGCAAAGAGGGCCAATGTTAAAATTGTTGAGGAGCATCTAAGCGTGGGGAGGTATCTAAAAGTTGTGGTTGTTACATTAGAGTGATTGTGGCACTTAAATAAGATATGCTTTAGGCTTTTTAGCTGCTCTTTGTCCTCTTTGAGGATAATGGACAGCAAGAAAAAGCGTAACGCCCTACATCATAAAGAATAAGACATATAATTCTGTCTTTTGCCTTATAAATTAACTCTGATGCATACAAACAGTGATCTGGTTGGCATATTAAAAATTCATGAGTACAACCTGACAGGCATCTAGAAACATAACTAAAACAGTATTCAAGAAGAGTGATTATGCATGAGTAAAAATTGTAACATGGAAATTTTTCCTTCCCTCTTACCCTTATTGTTCTGCACCACTTAACTTTGCCTGATGTCAAGTGCTGATATATGTCCACCTAGGGGAATGGCTTGCTAGATGCTAAAACATGCATGGTATACTCTCTTATTCTGACTTCACTACTCCAATGGAAGAAGCATCAATATCTCTCCACTCACATGTGGTGCATTTCGAGCAGTCTATTTTGCTCACTGCTTGGCTAATCGCTACAAGAATGCTAAGGCACAACATAGTATAGAAGTGTGTAATCCTGTTCAGCAAATGAAGGCCATTTTAAATTAAATTAGGTAACTGGTGCCAAGATATGAGACTCACGACAGGAAATTACCAGGCAGCTTGTGCCAGACTTTTATTATGGTTCTTAGCTATGCTGTACTTGTTAGGATGATGGTGATAAAGCAAAAAGGTCCTTCAGTTGCATTAACTAGAAGAAAAACTGCAAAACCTTTTCAATTGTTTATACTTTGAAGAACTTTGTGATGTGTACCGTAGAAGATGCAGATGGCCATCAGCATAAAAGCAACACTTCAGAATGAAAAGTTAGAAAAGGCAAAGCATTGTACCCAACCTCTTCTGATAAATATTTTTTGATGGTATGCTGATAAACAAAACTTAAGCATTGCTATTTCTTTGGGCTTCTGTGGTGCACGTGGCTCCGAAAGGAGAATTGTGTTGGGCTTTGCTAGTCATTTTCTTCTCGATTCACTTGGCACTCCTTTCCTTCTTTCTTTCTTTGTTTTTCTTTCTTGTTTTTTTTTTCTTTTTGGGTATTCTGCTGCATGCGCATCTTGTTCAGTGCTATAGTCATCTTTGCTAATCTCATATTAGAGAAACTACCATTGGGACAAGCCACAGAAAAATGATCACCATTACTTCAGAATTTGGTAAATTTATCATTTTTCTCCACTAGCTCTCACCTACTTTACAATGTCAAATCTTTCGTTTAGCTTAAAATTGTCATGTTAAGCGTCTATTCAATTCAGACGGTCAAACTAGCTTACCTAAAGGTGGATGACTTCAAGCCTTAATGTCAGATCAACTGCATTGCATTCCTAATTTCCTTCTGCAGAGCTGGAGGCAATTCGGGTCACAGCTACAAGTACGAAAAATGAAACTAACAGCGGCTGGTTGTCTTTCATAAGATCAAACGTTGGATATCCTTGTGAATAACATGGCTTAAAAGTACTTGACTTGCTAGGGCAGTAGACTAAACACCCATGAATGAATCATGCCTGGGGGCAATTATCAACGTCAAGGTTCACTTACTGACCTGCATGATACGGAGGACTAAGTGATACGTAAAATAGGATTCTATTAAAAAATTTTCTAGATCAACCATTGCAAAAAGGCTTGGTTTTAGTTTCAGCTTCACATTGCAATTCTTCACCTCAGTCTTCTGACCAATAAGAAATGCTTGGCTTGTCTAGACCTACGAACTTTATACGTGAGGCTAAAAACTTCAACATTGCAATGAGAGAATAAAAAACATTCAACTGGTCCCCTTCAATGCTTGGTTTGATCATGCATGGTCCTAATGGACACCTTATCTTTTATCTTAAATTAGTGTTCCTGTTTCCTTGTGACATAAAAAAAGATGTCACTAATTCCATTATATGGTACCTTCACAGCAGTCCACTGAACTTCATATCTTTCTTACTCGTTGACATACCATTAAAGAAGAATAAAACAATAATGGTCTATATATAAGTATCAACCTCCTCATAGAATGGCCTAATCAGAATATTCAGGAAGCAAATTAGAAAAATGGTTAACTTCAATTTATGGGCAATTCTCATCTGGTTTCCACTCCTATTCAATGGTAGCAGAATCCAATAACAATCCGTGGCCAGAAGAATTTTGTCAAAATGAAGCTGAACGCATTGCCAAAAATTAGCATCTTCCCTGGATGTTATCTTAGAGCCACAGGTCATTGTGGCATCATGAAAAGTTATTGTATGGCTTGAGTTAGCTTTGTGCATGCTCTAAGGTATTTAGGTGCAAGACCAAGGACATCATAAAACAGATGCAAAACATCTTTCAAACTCAATACTTGGAAAGAATTTGGATAACCTAAAATGTCCTCCAAATCAATTCATAACGTCACGAGTTGCTGCAATAACAGAAGTATGTCACACAAACCTCATCAGTTATGGTACCATTGTTCCTTGTCCTCTGCTTAAAAGAACTAATAGTAGAGTATTTAACGCAACTATTATTGCTAAAGGAGAATTTGATTAAGCTCTTAGAAAGATAAGGTCAAATACCTCAATCACAATCGGCTTACACAAACATGAAACTACATTTTATGTCATTGAAGGCTGCTGTGGTGCTACAATTTTGCTTCCTTGAAACGCAAGTTACAGCAATCATCCTTGATAATTCAAATTGTAGTTATGTTAGTTGAAGTTCTCGAACATGCCACAATAGGATGCCTTCCAACCACTTTTTAATCTTTTGTAGTCTAGCTTTTTTTAAGATTTGAACTTAAACTTTTTGTTTAAATTGTAATCATTGTACTAATATAATCTTTGTTACTTTTATTTGAATTTAAAATTGTAAAAGGCTTCAATTCATTATTGATCATGTTTTTGAAATTTGTAAACTGAAATCTTGCTATTTAAGCAAGTTATAAGTAAGGAGATGAGCATCTGTTGTAAAACCTTTGAGTTGTGTGTACTTCCTCTCTTTTTTGGGTCACTAAAGTCACATTACCCATTATTACGATAAAACCAACAAAATCAAGGTGTTAACCTTAGGCCTAAACCAACAAATCTAGTATTAGAGCTAAAGATCCTAGAACCATCCATTTGGTGAGGAAGAGAGAGTCTAAACCTTAGTAAGCAAGTGTAAACACTACAAGGAAATTTGTTAACTGTTGTAGTGCAAACTTAAATGGCTTCAATAGGTTTTTCTCCCCTCTCACGTCCTAAGTCCACTAGTGATAATTACACATAGTGGATAGTGACGATAAAAGTCTACCTAAGAGCATTTGATCTTTAGGATGTCATTGAGAAAGGATGAGAACCAATGTCTTTGCTAGCTAATCCAATTATGACTCAACTGAAGCATCATAGTGAACATGTCTCTAAGCAATTTAAAACACTCACCTATATACACATTACTGTCATTGAATTCATATTTAATAGAATTGTAGCATGTGAAATAGCAAAGAAGAGAAGGGATAGATTGAAAGAGAAATATGATGGTAGCCAAAAGACCAGGACTATGTAGTTACTCAATTTCAAGAGAGAGTTTCAACTCTTGTGAATGAAAGAAGTACAAATTATAAGGAATTATAGTGATAGGTTGCTTAAAGTTGTAAACTAGATAAGAATGATGGGTGAGGACTTTTTAGATAGAATATTCTAGAGAGGTTAAAAGCCAAAATTTCATTTTTAGAAGACTCCAAGGACCTTAACACAATCATATTAGGAGAGTTGATTAAGGCTCTTCAAGTTCAAGAGTAGAAAAGGCTTTTGAGGCAATAAGATATAATGGAAGGTGCTTTGCAAGTAGCTTATATGCAAAAAGGGCAATTAAAGAAGAAAACTAGTGGCAATCCTTTTCTGTGAGTATTAAAAAAGAAATAATCATCTTTCTAAATTCTGTTGGAAGAGACCAAACATTTTTTGTAAAGTTTGTAATAAAAAAGGACATTTAGAGAAAATTTGTAAAAACAAAGGCAAGTAAACTCAACAAAGCCTTAACAATCCAAACAAGAAGCTTAGGCTATTGATGAGAGCCAATTTCTTGAAGAGTGCTTGTTTGTATCTACCTTGTTTATTAAAAGGAGGTACATTAAAGAATGGTTGATAGATAATGGCTGTACTAATCACATTTATCCTTTACTTAAGGTCTTTAAAACTTTGGATCATACCTTCAAGTCTAAGGTTATGATTAACAATGAAGAATTCCCTGATGTCCAAGGAAGAGACATTGCTGTTGTGTATATAGACATAGGTATTAAACTTATTTTTGATGTCTTGTTTATTCTAAACATCAATCAAAACATGATCAGTGTACGACAACTTTTAGAAAGGACTTTACATTAATGTTTAAAGATAAATCTTGCACTATTTGTGATAATTTTGGTGCTTAACTTGCCTTAGTACCTATGAATGGAAACTCTTTCCATTCATATACTAAAAGGGTGCCAATCTTGCCTTACTTGTCATCTTTGATGTTTTAGTTATATGGAATAAAAGACTTAGCCACTTTTATTAGGTTGGAATTCAAAAATTACAAAAAAGAAGGATGAAGCATGATTTGTTTGCTATAGTTCAAATTGATATTGTCTATAAGACTTGTCAATAAGAAAAGAAATACAAACATTCTTTTTCTTTAACTCAAACTTTCTGAGTCAAAGATAAGTTGTAACTTGTTCATTTTGACCTTGTAGTCTTATAAGCTCTAATTCATTGAATAGAAGCACATATTACATTATTTTTATGGATAATTATTCAAAGTTTAATTGGATTTTCTTCCTTAAGTTTAAGTTTGATGTTGCTAACATATTTCAAAGGTTTAAAACTTGGATTAAAAGGTAGTTTGGATTCCAAATCAAAGCCATTATAACTAATAATGGCTTAGAATTTATGTTAGCATCTTTTAGATAAATATGCATCTCTATTAGTATTCAACAGTAGCTAATTGCCCCTTATTCACCCCAATAAAATGTGGTTTATAAAAGGAAAAACAAAAATATGATGCTTGCTTGCTAAAATGAATCTACTTAAAAGGTTCTAAACTGAAGTAGCTACAACTTTATTGTATTTGCTCAATAGGTTGCATATCAAGTTAGTGCCTGACTAACCTTATTTGAGGCATGGTTTGGCAACAAGCCTTCCTTTAATCATCTAAGGGTGTTTAGCTGCATTTGTTATGTTCACATACTTGGAATCAAAAGAGTCATGCTAGACTATAAAACTTCTCTTACAATTTTTATTAGTTATTTAAACACATAAATAAATTATAGAATTTATAGTATTAATTCTGGCAAGATCTTTGTTAACAAAGATGTTAAGTTCCATAAAAACCAAAATTGGAATTAGGAGACCTTAGAAATGAAGCTAAGAAGAATTATAATCTCTGGAAGTTTGCAGTTTTATGACTAGGAGCTGGATTCCTCTAAAAAAGAGGACATTGATGATCCTTCTATAAGGGAAGTTAGAACCCTTGAAAATATATATGAAAGATGTCATGTAGCTTTGATTCAACTTGTAACCTACCAAAAAGCATCATAATTGGTAAAATAGGGGAATGCCATGAAGGAGGAGATAGATTTTATTAATAAGAATGACACCCGAAAGCTAGTTCCCAAACCAAATGGTAAGAACTCCATAACTATTAGATGGATCTTCAGAATCAAATACAATCCAAATGGATCTATTAACAAATTGAAGGGTAGACTTGTAGTAAAAGAATTCACTCAATAGTTTGGTATGGATTTTACTAAGACTTATGCTTTTGTTGCCATATTAGAAACCATCAAACTTCTACTTATTATTGCAACACATAAAGGCTGGTTTATGCATCAACTAGATGTCAAATTTGTCTTTTTGAATGGTTTGCTTTAAAAAGAGATTTACATTAACCAGTTAGAGGATTTTGTTATAAATGAGAAAGAGAATAAAGTTTATTTGTTGAAAGAGGCTTTTCATGGGCTTAAATAGGCTCTAAAGGATTTATGAATACCTACTGAGGCTGGGCTTTAGCAGAATTCTTAATGATGCCACCCTTTATGTCAAAAGTAATGAAACTCAACTTTTTTGCATCTCTCTCTATGTTGATGACCTTTAGGTCATTGAAAACCCTTTAAAAATTATAAAAATTTAAAGAAAAGATAGAAAGTCAATTTGAAATGATTGATTTGGGCAAAATGCACTATTTTCTTAGTTTGTAAGTCTATCAATCCCAACATGGAATTTTCATATGTTAGGAAAAATATGCTAAAAATCTACTTTTCAGGTTTTATATATTTGAATGCAATATCTCCTCAACTTTCCTCACTCATATAGATAAGTTTATAATGAAAGATGAAAGTCCTGATGTAAATAAGTTAAAATATAAGAGCATTATATGCTGCTTATAATATTTGTCAATAACTAGGCCAAATATTTAATTTTTTATAAGTTTGTTGTCTAAGTTCATGCATTCACCTAAAGAAATTCATCTCAAGGCTATTAAACAAATCTTTAGATACCTTAAAGATATCATTGATACAGAATTTAAAGGCATCAAGGAGATAAAGTTGACAAGTTTTATAAATAATGATTGGATAGGATCCTTAGCTAACATAAAAAGCACTTATGGTTACCTTTTCACTTTTGTTTTTAATGTTTTTAGTTGAAACTTTAGAAAACACCCAATTATGACTCAATTAACAATAAAAGCTAACTATATTGTTATAGCTTATAGCACTAAGAAGGAGTGAAGGCTATTATGGTATCATAATTTTGCTTTCTTAAAGGGCAAGTTATAGTAAGCATCCTTGATAATTCAAATTGTAATTATGTTAATTGAACTTTTGGAACATGTTACAATAAAATGCCTTTTAACCACTTTTCAATCTTTTGCAGTGTAACTTTTGTTTAAATTTGAGTTTAAACTTTTTATTTAAATTGTAATCATTGTACTAATATGATTTTTGTCAAATTTATTTGAATTTAAACGCGTAAAAGGCTCTAATTCACTTTTGATCATATTTTTGAAATTTGTAAACTTAAATCTTGCTATTTAAGTAAGTTGTAAGTAATAAGATGAGCATCTGTTGTAGAATCTTTGAGTTATATGTATGCTTCCTCTTTTTCTTGGGCTATTTAAATTGCATTCCCCATTGTTGCAACAAAACTAACAAAATCAAGGTTTTAATCTTAGGCTTGAACCAACAGTTATAAATGCCATTAAGTAGATAAAAGAATCAAAGGGAAGCTACTATATGCTAAAAAAAAACCTTAATTGAATTAAGAATTCCATAAAACTTATTCTTAACAATAAATTGATGGTTTATTTTGCTTCAGTAAGGCTGTTCATGGATAAACAACTATCACTTTTTGTGAAAATATGATTAGTCTAAGCTAAAAAAAAAAACATATTTTATAAAGCTTAAAATAAATGCCATAAATATCAAAAGAGGGCATACATAATGGTGAGATATTTGATTGAGACCATTTATATGCAAAAGTACTTTTTGTTGAAAGCTATATAAGTTGGTTATCAACCTTATTATTCTTGCCTTAACCAAGAATTTGATGACAAATTAACTTATAAAATTGAGGTCTAAGTTTCCATTTCAAATCATGATTAGGCAGGATGGAGTAAATATGTTAAACCTATTGATAAAAAGGCCTAATAATGATCACCATGCCTAATCTAGATTTAGATCTAAGAAGCTTAGCTTGTCAACTTTAAGGCAACCTTAAGATAATCTGCTAATTGAAAGCATTCTACTAAGGACTAAGTTAGGATCTCTTGTGAATCCCTTAGACAGCTTACACCTCGAAAAATTTGCCTATTTGCCTGTTTTATCATAATTTAAAGTTCACTAACTACAATACATTTAGGATTTATAAATATAACTAAGTCTTACTTAGATAGAGGTAATGACTATACACTATTTTCATACTTTTCATCTTTTTATGCTTTTTACTAATTTAATTGTAAGAGTGTTAATGCTAAAGATTTTTTTTGACCCTTAATCGTATACTTTTTTATAGGACTTAAGTCCATCTCCAAGTTTAAGCCTAGTACTAATACAAGCATTCTTCTATGTGAAACCCTTATCATTCGGTGCCTTTTATAAGAATATGTCGCATGTCTCTCATTATCCACACTCTTTAAGGATGACCTAACCCACAATAATGAAGCACAGAGACCTCCTTTATCTTAAGGAATAGGTGTTATAGACAAACAAGTAACTCTTATTCACCTTGGGGGCATTTAAGCCCATTGGTGGTCAATTGACTACTAACTTGGCATATGCTATGATTGTAGCTATTACTATAAACTCACTGATGGGTCAAGTGGCCACCCTCATGACAACATTAAATGCACACCTCCAACAACTCCTTATGATGTTTAGTATTAGTTAATATTAGTTACAATAAGTATCAAACAATTTGTATGATAATTATTTAAAAAAAAGTCATTATGTTTTAGTTATTAGTTTTGTTAAATTAATTATGTTAAAAGCTATAAAACGTATTTCAATTTTTTGCTTTGGCACTTATATTAATTTAAAAAATTAACTATGGTATGTACTACATAATTATAAGTATGTTTAAGTGTGTATAAGCACCCTTTATTAATATTAGTTACAACCTTATTTTACATAATTTTAATTATAGTTCAAACAAAATATAGAATGAATGTTTAGTAACAAACTTATGGATTTGGATGTTGTGATTTTTATTGCTAATAAATACTAAGTAATATTTTTATATGAATATATTAAAATTATAATTTGTTAATCACTAAAATGACCAAATTAGAATGTTTGAATTGATATACATACATTATTGTTATAGTTTGTTAATCACTAAAGTAGCTAAACTAGTATACTTAAAAACATATAGAAATAAGTTATTAATTCATAATTTTAATGAAATATCTATGAATAAAAATAATTGGATAAATTGATGTTATTAATCATTAGAATTTTAAGATTTACCCAAAGGTAAATTATTATTTCATAATAAGTAATATAAGTGAGATAAATTAATATTTTGGTTAAATATATTTTTTATCCAAAGATATCAAATATATTTTATTAAAAATATTTAATTACCTATTAAAGTTAATAGTATTACTTATGATAGTACGTTATAAGATTTATCAAATGAAAACTATGATATACTCTAATTGTTTTATCTGACTTATGATTAATTATAAGCATTTATAATTATGTAGTAGTTGCAATTCATTTATATGTTTCAACTATTGTTTCGTTCGAACTTCTCAAAATAACATGAACAACTTAATATCTACTTATGTGTTATGAAAGTTGACTTGTATTATTAATGAGTAAGTTTGTTGTTATTATAGCTTCAAGTAGTAAGCAATAAAAGTTATATCATAAATGTAAGAATGAAATAATATGATGAGTTTTATATTTATAAAAGTGATTGTTAATAGCAATATTAGGAAAATTATTTTACAAATAGAAAGTGTAAAAAAATATATGCAGTTTGTGAAAAGATGATTTTGTTTGATAGATGAGTTATTAGTACTTTTATTACAGAATGTATAGCTACAAAGTTTATTAGGTTACAAATTATGCAAAAGCATGTTATTTATATGACTAATTTTACAATAAGGGTTAAGACTACACAATTAATGATAAATGACTCATTTTTATGTAGTTCATTTTGAACTCATTGCCTTTTAGGTATGAACAATTTCAAATTCATAATAGCACTATAAAAGAAAAAAGTGAAAAGTTAATAAATTAATCAGTATGCTCATTTATGAGGAAATAAGAAAGAAAAATTAAATAAGTTAGTTTATTAATCTTATGGGCAAGAAAGTTAGGAAAGGAATGAAAGTGAAAGTGAACCAATTAAAGAAAGGAAAAAAGGCTACTTATGTTTCTTAGACTAAAAGGAAGGAATAAAAGGATGATAAGTGTCATTTCTATAATAAAGGTTGAATATTATTAGAAAGATTACTTAAAACATAAGGTTTAGTCTGAAAAGAAAAAAGGTAAATTAAATACCTTAGTATGTTTTGAATTAAATTTAATTAAAAGTCCTTATAATCAATTACTTTATTTCAATGATATTATTTATGCATCTATAATGATGTAAATATTTGACTATTTCAATTGATATAAGAATATAAATATTTTTCTTAATGTATTCATTTTAATATTTTATATCAATTGAAACATAATATAGTTTATAAGAATCCTTGCTTATCATGTATCATAATATTGAAATTAAGTGTAATACAATAAATGAAAATTTTGTTTACTTGGGACATAATTATTGGGATTATATATTTAAAGGAAGATTAGTGATATTGGATAGTAATAATATTTATTTGAATTTAGATTTTGCTAATTTAACAATGTACATAGATTGAATTAAGTATAAATAAATGAAACATAACATTAAAGAAGTTATAAGAAGCACTTAACTTCTTGAAAGTATACATGCCTTTAATAAAAAATTATATTTATCACCTTTATAATTTTTTTTTCATATTATAGTGATGTTTATTTACTTTATGAAAATTTCAATTATTGGATACCTTTAAGGTAGATATAAAGGAGATTAAAAATAATTAGATAAAAGGTAAAAATTGTAAAATTTAATAAAAGTAATGAATATTATAGAAAATATAACAATTTGAAAAAGTGTTTAACTCCTTTTATTAAATTTCTTAAAAGTTAAGACATGTACGTATGATAAATTATATTAAACACACCTTAGCAAATAGTGTGACATAAAGGCATAATTTGATATTAACAAATATGATTAGGAGCAAGTGAATAACTCTACTTTACCAAAATGTTTGTGGTTGTACTATTCAAAACTGCAAATTATTTGTTAAATGGTAAAGTAATTCAAAGTACTTCCATTAAACTGTGGATAAGAAGAAAACCTAACATAAGGTACTTGATTGTTTAGAGTTGCTTAGTAGAAGTTAAAATCTATAGGAAAGGAAATTAGGCTTTCAAATGATCATTGATTACTTTATTAGTTACTTAGAGAAGCCTAAATGGTATATAACCATAGTGCAAGAATTATAGAAACTGTAAATGTAAGATTGTTTTAAGAATGGTGAAGTTAATAGGAGTAGTGAATGCTAAAATGTAGTTACAAAAAAATTATGGTAACTATTTCTTTACATATAACAAGTTTCTTTATTCACTATAACTCTAAATGTTGTTCAAAAAAATTGAATAATATTCAGATGAAGAGATACTCCTTAAAAAAACTAACTTGTAACTAACTAATGTAAATAAATCATAAGAGATAATATTAAGAATATCTTAAAGTGAAAGGAGATTAACTATTTCAAATGATTATATGGTTTATTTATAAGAATTAAGATTTGAAAATAAAATCAATAAAAATTTAATTTAATTTTCATATATTATAAAAAGTATTCATTAAAGACAGTTATGACATTGGTGGTTCAGTATGATTTAAAATTATATCAGATATATATGAAAATTATCTTTTTTAATAAAAATCTCAAAGAAAAAGTTTATATAGATCAACCTAAAGATTTTTGTTTTTTCATAAAAGATAAAAATTAAATGGTGTGTAAATTTAAAAAATCAATACATGGATTAAAATAAGTTTTCTTATAATAATATATTAAGTTTAAGGGTTAATATAAAAAAGAAAAAACACCACCTTATCACAACTTAATAAATGTATCATGATGTTAAAAATTTAACAATTTAAACATCGTAAGACTTTTTTCATAACAAATCTTCCACAAATTTACACTAAATAAACAAAAACCATTAACAATTATGATGTAATACATTAATAGAGGTCATATGATGACAAGTACCAAAGATAAAAGGAGTTGTGTCAGATAGACGGTTAATTGGAGCTTGTGAATCTTTTAAACTCAATTCATTTATAAATTAATTAAAATTGTTAACTATTTTATAAAATTAAAAATAAAATTTTAGGTTAGATCTAACATCTTTGGATGTTTGAGCTTTCTTCCTTTGCCATCAAAAAGGGAGAAGAAGAAGCTAATACCATCGTTTGCTCATTCACAGGTGTTGACAGAGAAGGAGTGGTTGCAATCATCATCTTTAATTTACCACTAACAATTTGCATTTACAATGATGAGATAGTTCTCATGGCTTACCATGCTTGAGGGCTACCTATTGCTTGACTCTTATTATTGCTATCCATGGCAGAGCACCAAGGAGAGTGATTGTTGGTTGATGTGGTTGCTATTGCCATCATTATTGTTGCAGTGGCCGAATTAGCACTAGCTATTTAATGAAAGACAAAAAAAAAAAAAAAAATAAAGCTTAGGGTTTGTGACAACAAAAAAGTTATTGATTAGGGGGGTAGAATGGGCAAAGATGGATCAAAATTTTGAGGGAGTTAACGTAATATAGACTAACATTATAGGGAATCAATTAGGTAATGTTAGATGATTTTCCCACTCAAGCAATATTGGAGGAAAATCTAAAGGAAATCTATAAGTTAAGATATAAAAGCAATGTGGATCTAAGTTCTTAAGGCAAATCCAACATCTTCGAGAGAAGAATGAACCATATAGTAACTTATGAATTTGAAACTTGTTAACATACCAAGCCACACCAAATATCAAATTTACTTAACTGCTCGTCTTGCTATCAAGTAGCTTTTAGAGAATATTCACAGGCAATTGCAAACATCAGTATTATACTGGCTTGTAACCTAAGACCATTAATTTGCAAACTAAAAACATTTTGGAAGCTTACTACAAATAACTTTAGAATTTTATATGTGGGATCATTTATAATGACCTACAGATGTAAAATTATTTGCAATTTCAAGAACCAAGCACTAAACACACCATGACATCTTGGAGGGAGGAGTGTACAACTTCGATTTGGAAGATTTGTTAAAGGCTTTCACAGAGATGTTAGGGAAAGGAAGCATAGGTACTTCTTACAAGTCAGTGTTGGAGGAAGGCATAACAATGGTAGTGAAGATGCTTAAAGATGTGGTTGTCACTAAAATAGATTTCAAGTCACAAATAGAGGTTTTGGGCAAAATTAAGCATGACAATGTGATTCCATTAGGGGTCCTATATTACTCTAAGGATAAAAATTTATGGGTTTTTTATTTCATGGGTACTGGTAGCTTGTTTGCCCTTTTTCATTATACAATTTTTTTATTCTTTGCTTATTTTATTTATTATTTATATTTATATTTTTTTAGTTACTATTCTCTTTATGTTAACAATTTATTTTCAATTTTATAAAATAGTTAACAATTTAAATTGATTTATAAATGGGTTAGACTTAAAAATTCATAAGGTCTAATCAATCCTTTATTTAATGTGAATCCTTTAATCTTTAGTAAATGTCATCATATGGCCACATCAGTGGGCTATATCACAATTATTGATAATTTTCATCCATTGGTGTATATTTGTGGTAGATGCATGCTATCAAAAAGACTTATGATACTTAAATTGTTAAATTTTTAAAATTGTGATATATATGTTAGGTTCAGATAAGGTGTTTTTTTATATATTAACCTTAAGTTTAATGATATTATAACATTGTTTGGATTCAAAAAAGAATACTGTTAATTGGTGTATATGACAAAAAATTAGTAAGAGTAAGTTTGTTTTTTAGTTTTACATGTTAATAATATGTTACTTATTGTTAATGTTTTAAATATATTATGGGAGGTTGAATATTTTCTTTGAAAGAATTTTATAATGAAAGATGTGAAAAAGATATTCTATGTAATAAGAATAAACATATTATATTATAAATCATAATAAACAAGGATTGTTTCAAAATAGAAATGTTGAGAAAATTCTAAAGAAATTTAATATGAGTATGTATTCACCTAAGATTATTCTTATATGAAAGGTGATAAACTTAATCTCATGCAATGTTTTGAAAATAACATGGAACATAAGAAAATGGAATCAATTCCATATGCCTTTGTTATTAGTAATGTATTTGCTAACTTACATTAGATTAGATATCAATTTGGGGGTCAAAATGTCAGGTAAGTGCAAAAGTAATCTTATAATGGATCTTCAGAAAGCTACAAAGATAGTATTAAGGTACTTAAAGAAATAAAGAATTGCGTGCTAATGTATAAAAAAATTAATCACTTTGATGTGATTGGATATTTAGATTTAGACTTTGTTGGACACATTAATAACAAAAATCTATTTTTGGTAATATATTTTTATTAAAAGAAAGAACAATTTTAAAGAATAGTATAAAATTATCTATAATGATTTCATTCATTATAAAAGAAAATTTATGACATAATTTAAAGTTATAATTCATGTATTATGGCTCTGGAACTTAACACCCTAACCAAGCCACTGAAAATTTATTGTGATAATTATGTAGCAATATTCTTCTTTAAGAATGAAAAATATTGTAAAGTACTAAAATTAATAAGAATTAAAATACTTTATCATTAAGTAGAAGGTTTAGAATCAAAAAGTATCTTTAAAACATTAATTGATTTCATGATAGTAGACTAATATAAAATTTACAATTAACATTATGCAAGAATTTACTTTTAGAATGGATCTTGGTTGTATTAATGATAATTGATGATGTATAGTGTAATGACACTTTGAGCTAATTGATGAGTTTCTTATATAAATTATGTATTTCTTGTTATCTTATAATATATAATAATAATAATAATAATAATAATAATTTTAAAATTAATAAGAAAGTCTCTATAAGACATTATTACATATTATAATAGAAGTATATATCTTATGAGTCTTTTATAATGGATTGTAAATTTTATAGTATATGGAAGGTAGCATTTTGAATAAATAGGGTATATAATTAACATAACTCACATTTAACAATTTATCATATTATGACATTATGATAGAATCATAAGAGATTGTTATCATCATTTGCATATAACAATTAATGATAACAATTAAGTAATAGATTATAGTTAAGCTAATGGAAGAATGTTAGAATTTTTTAATTAGTTATGTTAGAATATTCTTAAATAATATTCTTATTAAGAACTAAATCATAATGTGGTTTGATTAATGAGGAATAATTCTGTTAATAGACATCTCTAATTTAAACCACACAATTGCATATATATGTGCAATTTTAATAAAGGTCAAGAGAGAGAAATTAGTTATTAGATTGAGACAAACTCTTTAAATATATTAATGGTTTTAGATTTTACAAATTCAAATATATTATTTATGATATTATTTACACAAATATATTAAGTTTCGAAATCCAATAAATTAACATTTATAATAATAGTTTGATTAAGAAATCTAACACTCGCTCGACAACACCCACAAAGTGGATGCCTTAGAAAGTGCCTAACTAGAAATAGATAGGGACAGTAACAATGCTCTTAAAAGAGAACTAGCAAGAGACTTATCTTTTTTAAGAAGTGGAAAACAAAATATTGAAAAAGCATAAACCCACAGACACATAAGGGTTTTGATGATTGATGATTGAAAGGAACAAAATGGTTGAAATAACCCTACTATTTATCCATATCTATCAGTGTTAATTGATCTAAAAGGATTATGAAGAATTTTCAAAGATAAGGATGGGTGTTTGACTTGTTTATTCCAAAGAGAGAAAAATCAATTGGCAATTTGGCTCTGTGAGTTTGATCAATGATGAGATGTGATGGACATAGCCAAAAGGTTGAATATGGAATGCTTATTAGGTACTTAAATAAAGGTAAAGCTTGCTAATTTTGCTTTCTCCAAGATTGGTACTAGGTTGAAGAGATGGCAGGACTAGAAAGGAAGCTAGGGCATATTCATGGTAGAACAAAAAGGATTGGATTAGAAAGGTAGCCTGAAAACGTTCGAAAGGTGGTAATAAGAGAGTTGTGTTAAAAGGTAAATATAGTAGACTCCTTAGCACCACCTATGCTTTCACCCTTATCTTTAAGATCAGACGAATTACTATTGTGACACCTCACAAAGGAAGCAAAGTGGGAATGGCTATGATGATTGATGGTGGGGGTGGTTAAAAACCCCCAAATATTAACTTCCATCCACACATATCTTTAATAAAATTGCATATTTCCTTTTAAAGTGACAATTATAGGTAGGTATTACTAAATTTTGACTTGGGGTTGAGATGAAGTGGGTACTAGAGAAGGCAAGAAATTGGTTGCTAGGGTTTTTCCAATAGGTACAACCATGGACCCTTGACAAAGGAAAGGCAAATTACAAGTGTAAGGGTATCTATGTATGATTTATCCCTATAAGCCTAGAACATAGAGTCTATAGCAGAGTTAGGTAGGGTTTATGGATAATTTATGAGCATCGATAAGGAATCATAGATGAAATTAAGGCTCAATGTTTGCCATTTTTTAGTTCTGACTTTAAAAGGAATGCAAATTCCTTCATTTATGACAGTGAGGCTAGACAATCAAAGAGTGGTACTATAGCTAAGAAGTAAAAAGCATCAATGGTGGTCGGGACAGAATATAGGAAAGGGAAAGAGAAAGAGACTAAAGAGATAGTGAGCTACAAACTAGGGTTCAAAAGCACCAATGGTTTTAACGGTGACCTTCTTGACAACAAGATCTACTAATCACTAGTGACAAGGTTTCTAAACACTTTAGAACCAAAAAAAAAGAGGCTCTAATACTTAATCACTGATGAATGATATGTGGAGAGAACACAATTGTGAGATGCCAAGAAAATGTGGGCTGAAAAAAAAAGGAAAGAAAAGGATTAGGCGTGAGAAAGGCCAAGAAAAAAGGAAAATAGAAAACTTATAGAAAGGTGGATTGAAGAAAAAGTGGGCTTAATTAAAAGAGATAAGGGGCTAGGCTTCTATTACAATAAGCTCAACCTAATGGAGCAATAAGGCCACTACCAAAAAGGTAAAAGGTTAAAATCTTTAAAATGTGGGTTAAGCCTAATTAGCCATATGCATCTAGTTAGACTAAAAAAATGAGACAAGCCTAATGAAGACCTAACAAAGGCTAAAAATAAAAGGGATAGGGCTAACCTAAGCCTTTAAGCCTCTATCAATAGTGGAGGTTGAAAGTAACCAACCCAACCTAATCCCTTTTCTACCTAATCCCTCTCTTTTTCTTTACCTTGCATAAGGGGCCATAGAACTATTGAGAAATAAGGAAATGGCAAATAAAGAGGTGGAGTAAAGGTATTCAAAAAGGAAAACTAGCATGAAAGGGACCATAAATGATTAGTATGTATAATTTAAAGTAATAAAAGGTAAGATGAAAGTAGCCAATGTAAATAAAAAGCTATTAAGGAAGAGACCGAGTGTAAACTCATCATTGGCTTGGAAAATCTCCACAAAAGATGGGCATATTTACTTTAAAAATAGGGCTATACAAAGAGGCATAAAGTGTTTTAGACATATGAAAGCTATTAGGTTTATAAGTGTAAGGGGGAAAAAACTATGCTTGACTAGCTTGCTAAAGCATAACTTGGGGTAGAACAATAGTAAGGCCACTCTAATAAGTATATATATAAGGATAATTTATTTTAATATTAATTACTATAGTGAATGTCAAAGGTCTAGGTAAGAGTCCTAGATGTAGAATATTGCATAACTAGGTTGCTAGCATAAGATTGAGCATTTTGTTTCTTTAAGAAACTAAGTTAGCAAATACAGCTATATGCCACAGAGTTAAGACTCAGATCGTGTTAACCCGTGCGGTACTTTAACACTTTGTGAGAAACGATGAACTAAGTAGGCCTTAGAGAGTTTGAGTGAATCGACTTAGAGTCAAGAAAGGTTAGGAAACCGAAGGCATAAAAGAGACTTTGCAAAGGAGAGAACTTTCAATTTAATGGTGTGTCTTACAAATGAAAGGAGTAAGGTATTTATAATGGTTCCACCTCCTCAGTGTATGACTACAATTACTTGTTCCAGATTTCTATGAAACCCTCTAAATCAATACTATTTTAAAATAGTTTAGATATTTACAAGAGAAAATTCTAGAAACTTGACACAAACATTTTTCCAGAATGTTCTGGCCAAGTCTTTAGGATAACAATCGGGCTAGGTGTCCAACGGGCCTAGTTTGATAATACTTTTAGGACGGGTCGTGACATCCTCCCTCACTTAATCTCATGACATCCTTGTCATGCCTTCGTCCTTGTAACGTTGAATATGGTCAGTAAATTGCCAAAGTAATTCTTTTCGTTCCCAATTAACCTCATGATCTGGTAGATGTTTCCACTTGACTAAGTACTCAGTGTAGTTAGGAACTCCCCTTTTTTGTATCACCTTATCGGCAAGGATGCATTCTATTTCCTTGTTGAATTCGGTGATGACAGCAATTGGTGCGCGCTTGGATTCCTCATGACTTAGATCTTCTGTGTTTTCATGAAAGGTCTTTAGAAAACTTACATGGAAGATGTTATGAATTTTGAGTCTTGGAGGAAGTTGGACTTGGTAGGCAGCCTTTCCTACTCACTTGACTATAGGAAATGACCCTTCGTATTTCCTCACTAAGCCTTTATGCGCTTTATGCAGGGACTTGAACTGGTTGGGTAGCAACTTTACCATCACCAAATCTCCCTTCGCATATTCCTTTGAACGTCGCTTGGCATCGACCCACTTTTTCATATGTTTGGTAGCTTTGTCAAGGTAAGCTCTTGTGATGTCCACCTCTTCGTGCCATTCTTTTGCAAACTTGTAGGTAGCAGAGTTATTTCCTGTGTAAGAAGAAGCAATAGCACTTAGGGTTAGAAGTTGTTATCCCATGACAATTTCAAAGGGACTTTTGCCTATTGCTTTGCTCCTTTAGAGATTGTAGGAGAATTAGGAAATGTCAAGCAACTTTGCCCAATCTCATTGATGGGCACTAATATAGTGCCTTAAGTATTGTTCCAACAAAGCATTGATGCACTCGATTTGGCCATCACTTTAGGGATGGAATCTGGTTGAGAAGTTCAAATCAGTCCTTAACAACTTGAACAACTCACGCCAGAACTTGCCTGTGAAGTGGGGATCTTTATCATTTATTATACTTTTAGGTACTCCCTACTACTTCACAACATTCTTGAAGAATAGGCTAGCTATTTCGTTGACTTTGCAATTAGCAGATGCTGGAATGAAAGTGGCGTACTTACTGAATTGATCAATAATCACCATGATGCTTCCAAACCCATCAGACTTGGGTAAGGCCACAATGAAGTCCATTAAGACACTTTCCTAAGGTCTTTTGATAATTGGTAGTGGCTCAAGTAGACCAGTTGGATATTATTGTTCTACCTTGTCATGTTGACAAACAAGACAAGTCTGCACATAAGCCTCGATGTCATCTTGCATTTGTGGCTAGTAATAGCTTTGTTGAATAAGGGCAAGGGTTCATGCTATACCCGGGTGACCAACTCATAGGGAATCATGACACTCCTAGAGAACATCTCTCTGTAGATTTCCTCACTTAGACACAAAGACTTGATTGCCAACTGTCATGAGAATCCCATCGTTTAGCCAAAATCATCGAGTCTTCCCTTCACTAGTCATCCTTAGCAGATACTTGGCCAAGTTATCTTGCAACATGCCTTCCTTGATTCATTCAAAGAAGTCATTCTTTGGAATGCCGGCAGATAGTGCTACGAGTTTCGCCTTTCACCTTAATGCATCGGCAACAATATTAGCCTTACCTGGCTTTTATTGAAGCTTATAGTTGAATTTGGCCAAGAAATCTTACCAACGAGCTTGCTTGAGACTAAGCTTCTTTTGCGATTGAAAGTAGCTTATGGCAACATTATCAGTCATAATCACAAACTGACTTCCAAGCAAGTAATGCCTCCACGTGCATAAGCAATGGATGATGACAGTCATCTCCTTGTCTTGGATAGTGTATTGCCTCTTTGTGTCATTTATTTGCGGCTTTTATAGGCAATGGGATGCCTATTTTACATCAAGACTCCCTCAATGGCAAAGTCAGATGTGTCCGTGTGAACTTTGAAAGCCTTTTGATAGTTAGGCAGTGTTATGATTAGTTCTTTAGAAATTAAATGTTTCAATCTCTCAAAGGAATATTGACATTCCTTCAACCAATGCCATGTGATGTTCTTTTTGAGTAGATCCGTCAATGGTGCGACTATGGCAGAATATCCCTTGATAAACCACTGATAGTAGTTGACCAGTTTCAAGAATGATCGCAATTCAGAGACCTTCATTGAAAGCTCCCATTCTTGAATGACATGAACCTTTGCTCGATCCATCATAAGTTTGCCATCCTTAATCCTATGACCAAGGAAATCCACCTCTTGCTTCGTAAAAGAGCACTTCTCCTTTTTGACATATAGCTTATTGTTGTGGAGAACTTGAAAGACTTGTTTAAGGTAATCTTTGTGCTCCTCGAGAGTATTACAATAGATCATTATGTCATCTAGGAAGGGATGAAATATCTTGTTCATTAACGTACAGAAGGTAACAGGGGCATTGGTGAGACTAAAGAGAATAACTAGAAACTTGAAAGCTCCATAACGCATCACGTACGCAATTTTCGGTTCATCACCAGGTGCTATACGAACTTAATAGTACCTTGACCTCAAGTCCAACTTTGTGAAGTACCTCGCCTTTCCCAATTAATCAAAGAGGTTGATTATTAAAAGAATTGGGTACTTGTTCTTGATAGTTACCTTATTCAAGGCTTGGTAGTTGATGCACATTTGTAGCAATCCATCCTTCTTCTTTTGAAATAGGATTGGAGCACCGTAAGGGGCTTTTGATGATTGGATGTAACTTGAGTCAAGCAAATCTTGAAGTTGCTTCCTCAGTTCTGCAAGTTTGAGAGGTGTCATGCGGTAAGGGGCCATGGTAGGAGGCTTGGTACCAGGCTCTAGCTCGATGTGATGATCCACATCTCACCTAAGAGGAGTTTCTTAGGCAACTCCAAAGGCATCGCGTCCTTAAACTCCTCAAGGAAAACTTGAATGGGTTGCGGCAGTGAAGGAGTAGGCTTCACTATGTCTTCCTCATCCTTTAATTCTCTTATTGTTAGAACATAACTTTGATCCACCTTAAGACCCGATTTGAATTGTAAGGTAGAAATCATTTATGTTTTAGATTTCTCCATGCTTTTCAAAGAAATCACTTAGATCTTATGGTTGTCAAGAATGACAGGGGAATTTAATGCAGGAACGGGAAAAGTTAAAGCTTTGTAAAAGAAAGCAAGACCTAAAACCATTTTGAAATCGTTCATAGGAACAATGGTAAAGTTTAGCTTACCATGCTAATCATTAATTTTGACGATTACTCCCTCCGCTATCCCGTGAATTGGCTTTGCCTCAGAGTTAATTGCCTTGATAATGTCAATTCCCTTTGCAAGTTTGAGGCCTAGACGTTTGGTCTCTTGTACATCCATGAAGTTGTGTATGGCTCTCGTGTCTAGCATGACATACACAACTTTGATTTTAATGGACGTATTGACGTATAATAAGCCTTTCTCTATAGGGATAGTTGGAGAGAAAAGCTCAGAGAGTGTACCCAAGTGTTAGATAGCTCACAAATCAGGTTGAGGCTCTTCTTTAGACCTCTCCTTGTTGAGTTTCGCTATGATGGTGTTCATTGCGTTACAATTAGGGCAATCCCTAACCCAATGTTGTCTGTCACGAATGAAGTAGGGCCTTGGAGGTCCACCGACATCATGCTTGCCCGAAGAGTTCTTGGGCTTACCACTTGAGGATTTTTGATATCCTTCCTCCTTATGGCTTGCTTCTCTTTTTTGTCTGCCTTTCTCTTCCCCACTTTTGTTAGAGTTAGGCTTTTTACTCTTGGAATGGGTAGAGTAGTTGATCAGCATTTCGGCAGCAGCAATGGCATCGTCCAATGTCTGCACGTTATGCCTATCTAGTTTTACTCTTGCCTAATCCTTCAAGTCATCTTGAAAGTGGAAAAAGAAGTCCTTATTGGATAGATCAACTTCAAGCATTAGAGTAGTGAATTTTTTAATGTAGTTAGAAACATTACCTGTTTGTCTAAGGTGATGGAGTTCCCTCTAGCTTCGCTATTTGCATTGTGAGGGACAAAGTGCTTGCTCAATTCAACCTTGAATTTCTCCCATGTGTTGATCACATATAGGCCTTTCTCCTATTCGGAATGCTTTCTTCTCCATTGTAGTTGAGCAGCATCCCTGAAGAAGATTAGGGCTTTACTTATCCTAGCAACATCCTTAACAAGTCTTATAGCTTCAAAGTATTGTTCAAGGCCGAAGAGAAAGTTTTCCACAACGGTGGCATTACGAATGCCATTGTACATAGCAAGCTTGGGAACCTTTAAACCGTGCCCAGCAGTAGTGCTACTCGTACCAGCAATACTTGTCGAAGGTGGATTGCTTTGACGAAGTGAATCCATCTCTTTATGAAGGTCATGAATCTCTCCTTCAACAAACTTCCATAGGTTAGACAATTCTTGGCTAAAGGAACTCAATTGTCTATTAAATGTGTAGTTGAATTCTCTGATCATGGACTTGGCAGCCCTGGTGATTTCAGCATTATCATGGATCAAATTATCGATTTGATCACTCAGTTCTCCCACTAAAGAGCTTATATTCGTGATGCTCCTTTCTAGGACAGCCACATAAGACTCCACAAGCTCCTTTGTTGCGGCCTTGGACTTCCTACGTTTAGCTAGAGCATGCTGCTCCTCTCGCCCACAAGCTTGAAGCTCGATCTATTGCTCCTCAATGATGGCAACAATAATTCCTTCCTTACTTGCCATACTTGTAACTTAAGTAAGAACCAAATTAAAACTAGGATCCAATCGTGGCTCTGATACCACTTTTCACGGAGTTAGACTTGGATTGTCCTAACCCGTGCAACACTTAGACACCTTGTGAGAAAAGATGAACTAAGTAAGCCTTAGAGAATTTAAGTGAATTGACTTAGAGTCGAAAGAGGTTAGGAAACCGAAGGCATAAGAGAGAGCTTTGCAAAGGAGAGAACTTTCAATTCAATGGTGTGTCTTATAAATGAGAGGAGTAGAGTATTTATAGTGGTTCCATCTTCTCAATGTATAGCTACAATTGCTTGTTCCAGATTTCTATGGAACCTTTTAGATCAAGACTATTCTAGAATAGTTTAGATATTTACAAGAGAGAATTCTAGAAACTTGACACATAAGCATCCGTCCTGAATGTTTTGGCCAAGTCTTTGGGGCAACGGGCCTAGTTTGGTAATGCTTTTGGGATGGACTGTGACATATAGCTTATCTAAGACAAGTTTAGGGAAAGGAAGCATATCGGTGCATATAGGTTGTGTAGTCAGGGTGTCAATAGGGCTAGCAACTTTTTAGGATACTAATGTGTTTTATGTATTGAACAATACAATATCAAATTGATTTATTATTTTAGAAGGCATGCTTATTCCACTGGATAAGAAGACAATATTATTCAATGTTTATGCTCTAAATAGCTTTTCAAAATAAAAGGGATTGTAGGATGAGTTAAGGTGTTTGAAAGAAAAATTTAAAGGATAGTGGTGCATAAAGGAAGATTTTAGCATTGTACTTACATTAAAGAATATGTCTTTCTAATGATAAAGTGATAATTCAACATTCATTGAGTTTCTTTATAATATGGAATTGAATGATTTACCAATGCATGGTAGACAATTCACCTAGAGCAATTTAAGGCAAAATCCTTTTATGAGCAAAATTGATAGATTTCTTATTGATACAGAAGGATAAGGGCTGTGTAAGAGATTAAACAATAAAGTGTACTTTATAGCTTCTTGAACCATGTAATTGTATGGTAAGGAGTGGAAAACAAGAAGTGAGGCTTGATCCTATTCCGTGTTATTAATTACTGGCTAGAAGACAAATATGTGAATAAAAGGATCAAAGAAAAATGGGTAAGCTCATTTAATAATGGTTTTTTAGGTTAAATCATTAATGAAAGTCTAAAAATAGTCAAATAATTCTTTTAAATCACAAAGTAGGAACAAAAAAATAAGGAAAAGGGAACAATTAAAAAAAGCTAATCATAGAATAGATGAGCTACTACTAAAATAAAATAAATAGAATTTGGCAAAAAAGGAGAGAGCCGAATTGTTGTAGAATAGAAACATAGATTGGAGGAGATACATAGAAAGGAATTTGAATGATTTCAGAAGTCATGTTTTGAAAAAGATGGTTAACAAAGATTATAATTCTAGATTTTTTTACATTATTGCATCTAACAATTGATAGAAAAATATGATTAATCAAGTGGTGATAAAAGGAAACCTTTAAAGAGTTAGGTGAGATTGAAGAGGCTATTTTCACATACTTTAAACAATAATTGGGTAATGTTAAGAAATCGTGCATGAGGATCGATGATTCCTTTTTTCATAAACTAGATAGGACTAATAATCATTTATTAAAAAGCCTATTTCGAATGTTAAAGGTTTATAAAGCAATTAAAGATTGATGATAGTAAGGCATTAGGGTTTGATGGATTTAATCTGAGTTTCATTAAATAACATTAGGAGTTAGTCAAGTAAGACCTAATGAAATTCTTCATGGACTTTCATACAAATAGGAAACTATGCTTAATTATTATGGTCATTATTATAATATTGATTCCAAAGGTGCTAACATTGGAACTGATAACTCATTTTCACCCAATCTCCTTAGTTAGGTGCATTTATAAGATCATGGTTAAGGTAATAACAAACAAACTGTAATTGCTAATTGGAAAGGTGATTAGAGAATTTTAGTTAGCTTTTATAAAAGAGAGGTACGTTATAAATAATGTTTTAATAGCAAATAAGATTATTGAAGAGATAAAGAAAAAGGAGGAGGAAGGGCAATTATCAAAATTGATTTTGAAAAAGTATATGACTTAGTAGAGTTATACTATTTGCTAAAAGTGACGCAACATATTGGCTTTAAAGAAAAATGGTGATAATGGATAAAGAAGTGCATTATAACCTCAAAACTATTTATCTTAATGAATAGTTATCTAATATAACAATTTTGAATGATGAGAGGATTATAGTAAGGGGATCCCCTCTCCCTATTTCTATTCATGCTAGTTATAAAGGGGCTCAATTTGCTTTTGACAAAAAAGGGTTAAAATGGGAATGGTGAAAGATATTAGGATTGGGAATTAGGTACATTTCTCTCATTTATAATTTATAGATGGCACAATCCTATATAGCTCAATAAAAATGGAGTTAATCAAGAATTATAAGATACTTTTAATGCTACTCAAGCTTGAGAGTAAATCTTGATAAAATAGCTGTGTATAAGGTTAGAGTAAGATAGGAGAAAATGAAATGTTGGGTGAGTTTTTGGAAGCATTGAAAATCTTTACTTTTGATAATGTATTTAAAGATGCCTATTAAGGTTATAATCGAAGGGATAAAAGGTTATAAGAAATTATAACCCAAATGATGGAGAATCACCTAACTAAATGAAAATCTCTCTTATTTATTTATTATCTAAAGTAGCGTGCTTGGGGCTAATAAAATATTGTTTATGATTTCTCCCCATCTATTACATGTCTTTATTCAAAATGCTAAAAAATGTGAAGGGGAGAATAAAGAAAATACAATATCCATTCTTTTGGGAAGAGAAGGTAGGAAGTAGAAAGATTTATCACGTAGGGTAGGGATTATTGTACATAGCAAAATTTAGGGGCATAGGTATTGATAAGATTGGAGACTACAATAAGTCTTTTAACATAATGGTTATAGAGATTAGGAAACAATACTTAGACAATATAGGTAAATTGATCAAGATGAGATATGGAGAATATGATCATTAACCATAGAATCTCAAAGATGTCATCAATATAAAAGGGGGGTGTATTTTACTGTGCAACTAATCAATAGTAAATTTGAAGTAGTCAAAGCTAATTTCAGATTCTTGGTTACTAAAAGAGACAAGGTGAATTTCTAGTATCACACTTGGTTGGGAAACAAGTCATTCAAATGATGGTTCCCATGCCTTTTTGCATTAGTAATAAGGAAATATGGCCTTATGGAGAACTTTGGCTTTTAATTAGACAGAAGATGGATATAGTAGTTAAAGTGGCATCAATAATTATTTGATTGGGAACAAGAACACCTAAACAAGTTTTACAACATATTAAAAGCCTGTTGTTTATCATGTAAAAAGAACGATAAACTCATTTGGCAAGGCAAAAATGATGGTCATTTATTTGCCAAATCTTACTATGATTTACTAAATAACTTAAGAGATAGACCTTTTAATATAAAACTTTGCATTTGGTAACAATTGGCTCCCCCTAATATCAAGATCTTTAGATAGTAACTAATTCAAGAAAGAGTGTTGATAAGTGAAAGGATTAAATGTATATGAGGAGAACAGGATGAAATTGCCTAATTTATGTGCTAAAATAAGAATCAATCAACCACTTGTTGTATGGCAAATTTGGTGCCACTATTTGAAATGATGGGAAATACACTAGGTGATCTAAGGATCCATTAGTAAGGTTTGGGAGTTGTGGCTTAACCTAGGCAATGCATGCAAATTAAATGAACTATGAAAAATGAGATTTTATGTGATAGTCTACTTTATGTGATTAGTGAAAAATAAATTGATATTCTAAGATAAGCCCTTTATGGTGGAAAAAAAATTGTAACTTGCTTTAGGTCAAAATTTCATGGTAGTCTAAGCTAGATGGCCTCAGAATGGTGTTATGATTAATGATTTTGTACTAGGTATCACAAATACCATTCCACAAGGAGAAGAAGTAAGCATAAAGAGGAAAGGGATGAGAAGCACCTCTAAAAGGCTATTACAAGTTCAACGTGGATGCCTCCATAATTGGTAACACAAGATTGATTGATATAAGGGGAGTTTTAAGAGGTCATAATGAGAAAGTTATATGTATTTTTTCAAACCCATTAATGCAAAGACTATAAAGGAAGCTAAACTTCTTTAGATCAAAGAGGCAATTGAATTATGGGCAAGATGGTATGATGTAAAGAGCTGAACTTAATAGTAGAGAGTGACTCCCTCACAACTATGTCTTGGGTAAACAAAAGTGGGGGCAAACCATAGCTATTAACTATAATCTTTTAGGAAATCAAGACGTTGATGAAGGGGAATATTTCTTTATGCATAAACCACATGAATGCAATTTCTTTGTTGATGCCATGGCAAAACTAGCAATTTCTAAATCGGTACTTTTCATAACTTGGTTGTAGGCATTGTGTGTCTTGAAGTAGATTTTTTTATTCCTGTGATATAAACCAGTCATTATATTACTATGTCTATGGTAAAAGATATGGTGTGGGCCACTTTTGTATAGAAATGAAGGGTGGGTTGTTAGATGAAGAGGGAGCGTGTGTCGTTTACTTAGGAAGGTGTTGTTGGTTATGGGACTAAAAGCATAGTATTTTTGATCGTGGGTCAAGGTAAATACTAAATGGGTTTGATTGCTTTTAAGGTTAAGGGAGATGTGAAGCTATGTTTTTTGTATAGAGTAGGGTGAGCTCCACCTTGGTACTACTTCATTTATTTTTTTGACATGGATGGAGTCTCTTGGCTATAATTATCTCATGGGTTGTATTGAAATAAGACAGTTGTGAATAATACGTTTGCTGTTAAAAAAAAAAAATGAGACTTGTCTTTTCTTAGGGCGATGGTCGTTGTTCCTCATCGCCAATCGCCTCTTGGAACAAAATATCCAGGTCTAGGAGCCGCTTGCCACCTCCAACACAGCTGGCGTGACAGAAACCGCAAACAGAGGAAATGCCGCCCCCTCCCGTAATGACTAGCAGGAATGACAATTGAAGCAAATGCAAGAAAGAAATGGCATCGCTTGAGGGGCAACACTTCCACCCGCAAGGAAATGGGGAAAGGCGTCAACTTGCCCCTTGCTAAGGAAATCCAAGACGCACTGGTCCCAAAGAAGTTTAAACATCCCAACCTTTGATAATTACAACAGTACGAGTGAGTTGGTCGACTATTGGAACAGATTTAGAATATTAATATCCTCCACTCGGCCTTTGACACGACCATATGCAAGCCATTCACCACCAACTTCAAGGATGTAGTGCAGCGATACTGCTTTGAGCTAAGTCTATCGTCGCTCAAGAATTCTAAACAATTAAGAAGCTTGTTTGTTGCTTGGTTCATCACAAGGCAGCCTAGGCATAAAACTCCAGCTACCGTCATTGTGGTCAGACAAGACGAGAACGGACCAATAAAGGAATTGTAACTCAATTCATCACGGAAATGCTGAAAGTCAAGGGGTTAAACCCAACATGGCATTGCCCACCTTTCCAAGCAATTTGGTTGACTCACCCTTCTCTCTCTTTAGACAAAAGACTCCTTGTAGACTTTTGCAAGTTTAACAAGTTAAGTAGAGGGGTTCAATAACAGAGAGGAGGTCGACAACGCAAGAAGAGAAATGTGAAGAAGGCAGGCCATCTTCAGGGTAGAAATCCAATTTCGACGACTTGTCGTTTTTCCATCTTCTTCAAACTTTCATGGATATTGAGTTAGAATTACACCATCATAGACCATTCTTTACATCCAAATGCAAGAAGGTTATTAGATCGACAAGTTAGTATATAAAATGGTGAAATGGTATTCCAGACACTTAAGCAGATTTGAAGGCGGTAGCCAGAACATTTCAATGACCAACAGAACGATGCTCTTTTTTCTCGTAAACTAGCTTTTGATACTTATTATTGCAAAGTAAATTTGATTAAAATGTATAAGAGAACTTACAAAAATTTAAAGAAGGCATCTTGATTAAAAAAAAAACTTCAAACTTTGTCTTGTAAATTATATTAATTTATCTATTAGATTAATGGTTTCTTAGTAGATATTGTACCTTAAAAATCTTATTTTAAATTGTGATAACTTCATCCTTTTGGCTGCAATAACTAATTCATTATTTTTTACAAAATTAAAGAATTTTTCGTAAATATACAAAATTTTCTTTAATAGATTTTGAAAAGATTAATACATCATCTATATATAGGCAATAGCAGATTTAATATATATTATTTCAAAATTTAGAAGGTGCATTTTTAAATCTAAATGACATAAAGTTTCATTTATTATGTCCAAAAAGGACAATGAAAACAATTTTATATCTATCTTTTTTATTAATTTGTATTTGCCAAAAATCCAATTTCATATCAAATCTTAAAAATATTGTAACATCAGATAATTTTTTATTAAATTTCTTTTATTAGGTATGAGATATCTAATATATTATAAAACTTTAATTAAAAGCTTGATTATTAACATAAAAGAGGGAAACACGACCATGGATATTTGTTTGGTCTTATAATTCTTTTTTTAATAAATTATTTATTTCTTTCTTACAATATTCTAATAATTTTTTTTATACATATAGGCATAACTTTTATGGCAATCTTTTTTTTTTTCATCAAAGCCTTTTATGTAAGATAATTTTATTACATATTTCTTTTTTTTCAAACTGACTTTGCAGGGTTTCAATTTCATATTCTACATTTTTCAAAACATGAATTTCCTTTTTTTTTTCCTTATCTTTTATTTGTAGTAATTCTAGTTTTTCAATCATTTCTAATAAATTATCTGTTTTAGATCCCAAGTTTAATCTACTTTCTATAGATACATTTGTCGGAGTAAATAATGGTCTAGATATTAATTTTGGTTTATTAGTTGATGTTTCTGATTTTTATGGGGTATTGTTTTCTATAACTTGCATTTGATTAGTTACGGTATTTAAAATTTTATTAATATAATTATTTTGATTCAGTATATTTTTAATATTTTATGAGTAATTACAGTAGGAGTTGGATCAATTTTTGAATTTTTTAGAAGAAGAGACTATAACCTTTTTATTAGGATAATTAAACCTATATTCTTCCATTGTAGAGTGTGGAGAAACAATTGTTTCATCTCTAGTAGTCTTCCAAGTTTGCTTTCGAGTTTTGGAAATGTCGAAATAAAATAAATGAAAATATATAAAAATAAAAATTAAAAGAGTGTGTAAATTTTAAAATAAGATACAAAACAAATAGATGGTTACCCCAAATTTTAGGGCTTGTAGGTCGAGTTTTCTTGGATTTGGGTTTGGATTAATTTTGATCTCAAAATTTTTTTTTTTTTAACATCAAGTGTGCTTGAAATTAACATCGCAAAATGATGAGCAAATATAAAAACCTATATAGGACTGCACCTTGGCCCAATACAAAAAGACAATAGGCGAATGTGCAACAATTTTTATTTTTTATTTTTTTCAACTGAAACAATTCAGTATATTTCAATCAAAAATCAATATTTTTCAGTCATTATAGTTTTCACGGAGTTCAGTATAATTAACTTGAAATTTTAGTACATAAATATATTTCACTTATTTTGCCAAAAAAAAAAAACGAAAACAGCAGCATTGTCAATAATTATGACAAGCGAAATCATTTTCAGAGGTCTTAAATAACAAAGTAATAATATTTATCATAACTTTAAATTTCTCAAATTTTACACACTACATAAAAAAAAACTAAGAATTACGTAGGGTTCTCTTCCTGACTTAATCTTCAGCGTCTTTCTTGTTAAAATTAGTTTTTACAAATGATGATTGCACAAGTCGAGAAATTAAATAGTAAGATACATCATTACCCCAAAATAATAGCATAGAGGTCAATTTTTTTTTTTTTTGAGCCAGTTTAAAATTCTTATTGGTAAATAATATGTTTGGGCAAATATCAGCTCTTTTTTTTTTTTCCTCTTCTTTGAATCTTCCCAATTTCTTATTCTGTTTTCTGTTCATGTTGATTTTATTGATAAATACATCCTGATGGACGTTTCATTAAAAGAAAAAAAAAATATATATCTATACACTTGGAAATTCTAATAATCTGAGAAAACATCTTATCTGTTTTCTCTTAATTGAGTTAATTTTTTTTCTTAATATTTGAATAGTTTCTCAAACTTCCCAAAGTACTGCCTATTCACATTATTCCGTTACAAGACCACATTCAATCCAAGGAGGTGTCTACTTTTGCTATTTAGTGGGTGTTTTTGGTATTCAGTTTTTTTTTTTTTTTTTTATAAAAAAAGGATTAGGTGCTTGGTAATTTTTTTTTTAATTTGTTGTTTGCTGATACACCATTGATAAAAAAGAAAAAACTCTAAATTACTTTATAAATAAACAGCAACTCATAATTAGTATACACCTTTAAGAGTGTGTTTCTAATTACTTAAATATCTCTCCCCCTTGAAGGAATTTTACAATTCAGTGAATTATCAAAATCTCCCTATCAATTATTATAAAACTACAATTCCATTAATTATCTAAATTATTCCCAGCGAATAAAGTCTATGTTAAGAATGAAACATCTTTTTCTTTCTAATTCTATGAGTACTCTTATTCAAAGGGAACAAGGAAAGGAAACAAATTTCTTGTGGTTATAAATCTTATTTTTTAAAGATAGTTTATGTTCCATTTGAAACATAAACAAGATGTCCTAAATAATCACTCTGGCATTTAATAGAAGTGGGCAATATCAATTTTATTAAATACTATAATTTTATTGTTTTTCATCAACAATAATGGTTAGTAATAACAATCAATAATTAATCAACAGTGACAACCAATAACATCAATCAGCAAAAGGTAAACAAAACGAACCCTATAAAAGTGAACTGTAGTTATCTAATGACAATTGGATTTAATATTTTCGTGCCTGACTGCAGAGAGACGCTTCAATCCACGTAACAAGTGCGTTCACACATAAAAAACATACAAGATGAATCATTGTCCACAACTCAATCGTGGGCAAGACATTACTTCTCTTTTCTATATAATATGTTTATTAAGCCTTAAAGTAGCCGAACGGTGAATTTTGACTCTTGCATGACTAGATATAGATGTCGAGATATGCGCATTCATGATCTTGTAGTATTAACCACGACAAGCATTCGTGATGATCTTCTCAGTCAGGCTATGGCTTTTAAAGCTAGTTGCCATAATCTTCAGAAACTTGGATCCATGTCCTACTTATGCCTAATACAATTAGAGGGTTTATGTGCAGGAGATGCACACACATGCAAGCAGGCATATAAGCAATGCTCATGCTCGATTGCCAGAAAAATGTTACCTCATATACTTCCACTCTCATCAATGCACATAAAACATTTTTTGATGCGTGGATTTTTCAAGAAGAGCAGATATTGATACCTCCAGCATCTGCCTTTAGTCAAAGCACTGAGGTGGCCACTAGATGGTTAATGCACACGCATACATTTAATTAGCAGAAAAACATGCCCCGCATACTTTTGCTTGTATTTTTTTGGTCTGCTGAGAGACATGCATCGTACGATGACAAAATAGATGCACACATAGATTTTCTTTCTTTGCATAAAAACAAAGGCAACGAGATAGACCAATCAGGGAAAGATACACCAATTAGGACATATAGGTGGAAGATAGACATGAAGACAAGTTAAGCTTTCTAGGTATTAAGTAATGTATTAGTTGATTAACTTTTGAGTCACAAACATGTAAGACAGTCGAGCCAATTGGTTTTACAACAAGTAGTGGGAAGTAAAAGAATAGAGAGGACGATTCAAATTAAACTTATAAAAATTGAGTGGGTCGGTTATAATTTTTGTGCCTTTTTTCATAGATAATGGCACATTCAATTAAAATTACTATAAAGTGGATAACTGTTAACTATGATTAATTTGGCATGTAGAAAACAAAAGTGCAACATTTATAGGAGGCTCACTTTTTAAGCTTGTCTTTCTGGTTTCATGTGTCCTGTAATCAAATATTTAAATTTTGGAAGATATATCCGTTAGGGTTATGAAAGGGCAAACGATAAAACAAAGACAAAGAATTAACCAACGACGGCTAATTGACAAATTAGGTTTCAAAAGAGGCAGCTTTTTAGTTAATGGAAATCGATCGGGAAAAGGCAACAGATAACATGAAATGTTGGTTTTTGGACGGGGCGATTCGCTATTTTGCCAATTAAACAACGGCATCGAATGATGAAAGAAATGATATAATATCAAAGTGACTTTCTGACAATGCAAAGGCACTGTCCTTTTGTCCCTGGAGAAGTTCCATGTCCTCCTATGAGCGTATCTCGATTATTTAACGTTGATATTAAATCTGAGGCATAAAAAAATCGATTTAACCTATTATATTAAAGTATTTTTGTAATTATATTTATTTTATTATTTTTTCAAATTTACTCAGTATATTTATTCTTTAGTTAAATTTGGTGCACTCTGGTAAAGAGTTTTTACAGTTATACTTTATTTTTTTAACAATTTACTAAACACAATAATTCATTAATTAAATTTGGTATATATTAAAAATTTTTTGTTAATGATGTGGCAATGAGAGGAAAATATATCTACGTGACATATAAATTGTTACTATGTAATTGTAATAAACGAAAAATATTTAATGTAAACTAAATTTATTTAATAAATTAGCGTATTGGGTGTATTTCAAAAAAACGAATTAAGTATAATTACAAAACTTTTTCAATATAGTGAACTAAATTTAACTAATGAATAAATATATTTGATAAATTTTTATTTTTAAAAAATGTATATAATTACAAAAATGCTCTGTCGTGATGGATGAAATTAAACTTTTTCCTAAATTTAACGAGACTTAAAGTGCTTTATAAAGCTGATTGTTCTACCACTCGACTGCAAAATCTATGACTTTTGATTTTTCTTTATTAAGTATGCATTCGATCTCTACAACTACGAGGATGTTTTGATTGAATTATTATAACAAGGGTTCTCGTAGATTAGTGGCCTTAGTAACATGATGTTCTCTAAAATCAAATTAGGTTTATATTACAAGTGGTGTATAAAACATGTTTGAAATGATTGGAAAGAAAAAAAAGCAACAATTCCAATTAGGTGACAAATAAGTTACAGCCAGTTGTCAAATCAATAATAATGAAAGATATGATTATAGTAACTGACCCGAGAGATGAATTATGGGTGCTCGTGTGGACAGAACTTACAATTTGAGGTAATGGAAAAGACAACAGTACACACGATGAATGTATTTGTCGGCTTATAGACGCCATTGCCATTATCATTTTAGCTTGGAAATTATTGTGTAGTTACACCGAGCATTTGCATTATAATATATAAATTTAGGTATCATGATCTCTTGCTTACTAATATTGAAATTAAATGCAATTAAATGTGAGAAAAACAAAAACTTTATATTTTCTCTTGAAACATTGTTCGAATTAACATTTATCTAGAGAGATCATCGCCTTTCCCAAAAGGTTACCTTGTTGGCAAGATCCATGGCTACTTTGACACTACTCTTCATTAGCAATTTGCCACCAATGGTTGACCATATAGAGCTTTGGAACATCTTCCAATGGTAAGGTAGGGTTATTGATGTGGTAATTCCAAATAAGGTTAACAAGGTCAACAAAAGAATTAATTTCATCAAATTTGACAATTGATAGAATACTTTAGATGCAACATGAAGGCTAAATAGAGAATGATTCTTGGGTTACTGGTTGAGGGTGAAAATTGTGAGCTACCCTTAGCCTTGTTTAAGAATTGAATAAGGATTACATCTCACCTTAGGAGAATAGAGGAGGTGGCTTTTGGCAAAGCAAAGCAAAGCAATGAAGTTGTAAAAGTAGCGGTCAAGACTTATGAGGATGTTTTACAAGGAGAAGAAGGTAATGGTTTTTTGTTGTTAAGGGGTTTATAGTCTGCAACACAACTTTGTTGTTAATTATAATGTTCTACAGCATAACGGAGCTCGAGACATAATGGCAACAACACAATTTGGTGGGGGTTGTTCATAATCCCTAAGCAATTGAGTGTTTGAGGGAGTATCTATAGATGAGGGGCCATCATTTGTTCTGGGTAATGGTTATAGCGGAATCGAAGGTCTTGCTTACCTTTAATTCTAAAAAGGACATGATGGAGAAGCTAGATAGTAGGGAAAACTAGAAAAAGAGGTTATTACATAGCTTTACATCATGGTCTGTTGATTAGGTTGGTTCCACTACAAGCTTGGTTTGGAGGATTCCTTTTGAGATCAAGGCAAAGATAGGGGAGGTATTTAGGTATGAATGTTTATTTAGATTGGAAATGAAGACTTGACATTTGTTGCATGATGTTGTTGGTTAACTTGAAGACTATGATTTCAATAGTTGCGGCAATGGTGATAAATGGGAGGATGCATGCTTTGAGTATCTAGCCAAAGCTAGCAACCACTAATTGAGCACCAAAAAAATGAGTAAAGCTAGGCTTCACTTTATCCTTGATAAAGAGTGACACTTGTAAACCAAAAAAGGTGTCTATGGTAAGCAGTGAAATCCTTAAGTTCTCATCCATGGCTATTGGTAGATATATAGGGGAGCTGTATGGAGTTAAAGTCCTGTAAAAGGAAGATAATTTGGGTAGGCTTGAATCAATTTTGGACAAGGTTAAGCCACACTTAGTCCATATAAAGGGGGCCTTAGAGACAAAGGAAAGGCCTTTGAGGAGCCTATAATACCAGCAAAATAGTTGGGACAAAATTATGGGTATGGTAAAAATGCCCAAGGTGTACAATTGTTGTGGATTTAATGAAATGGGATTAATAAGCTTCTAAGAGGGTCTTAAAAATGGGCTTTTAATAGAAAAAAGTCAAGAATCAAGTTTGGATTGAGATGAATTTTTTACTGGGATGAAATTGTTGGAAACTGGTTTGTGGGCTTCGAGGGTAGCTAGGTTGGGTCTGTAGCCTTTGATAAATCTTTTAATAATTTGAAAAACTAGTAAATTAGGTTTGGAGAAAAGAAGGGGATTCTAGGAAATTGGTTTGTCATCAAACAAGAGGCAGGGAGCACCAGAGACCAAGCATAAGGCAACCATGTCACTTAGCAAGTAGTGCCAAATGATATATTGCTAGTGGATCTAATTTTGGTGAAATGATAAGGTAGGATTCCAACATCCAAGGGGTAAGGGGAAAAAAGAGGACTATTAGGGTGACTTGTAAATGCCTAGGTAAACAAGCTTAGGCTGCCACATCACTAATGAAGGAGCTACTATTAGAAGATGTGTAATTATTGAATGAACACATTTAGTTTTACTATGAGGCTATATGCAAAGAGGCTCTTAGGGTGTTAAAAGTAAGGAAAGTGTTGGTTTTGAAACTGAATAGGGGGAAAAGATGAGGTGTTACAGAGGCTAATTGAATTAGAAAAGGAAGTTGGTGTCTAACAACAAATGGTGACTTAAAAGGGTAGGTGCGAGTGCGTTTTTCTTTTTTTTTTTTTTCATGATTATATGCATTGTAAATGTTAGAAGGTTGGGAAAATTAATCAGACAAAGGGTTGTTCAAAAGTGAGTCAAAAATGTGAACTTTGGTATGTTATTGGTGTAAGAAACCAAATTAACTTGTTGCAAGCTATTTTAAGGCAAGTGTGGAAGGGTAAAGTGTTCAAGTTTTGGCTATAAATTTTATTAAGACAATAGGCAGACTTGATATTTATTGGAGTGAATCTTTTTTAAGTTATAGAATAAATTATTGGCAAGTTGGTATATGGTGTTTATTAGGGAGATTGTGCCATAGGGTAAAAGTGTGGTTTTGGTTATGTCAAACTACCATCTACAACAATAGGATTTTTGGGAGGAGTTAAAGGGATTGAAGAATAAGTTTGTAAGCTTGTGGTGCATAAAAGGTGACATTAACACAATTTTGATAGAGGAGCAAAGAATGAGGCTTTTGGATGATAGTCACATTATTTAAAATTTCAATGAATTTGTATATGATATAAATCTTATTAACCTACCAATATAGGGATGAAGGTTTACTTAGAGTAATTTTCATAAGTCTCTATCTACGAGTTGTATAGACAAATTTCTTATAGGGGTTGAATGGATATAGGTAGTGCTGAATCTAAAATATTGAGGCATACATAATTGTTTTTTTGATCATGTAAGTTTTAGGGGTTAAAGGCCGTAATTGGGGCCAATTTCCTTTTTTCTATTTCAACCATTAAAGTAATGATAAAGGGTTACAAAAAGAGGTGGTGGTGAATGGTCAAAGTTGAGGATTACTAGTTATCTTGGATTTATTATCATATACAAAATAAGAGCTATAAAATATTACTTAATGGCATAGAGCAAAAAAGGAAAAGACAAACAACAAAAGGGGTTAAGGATAGTTAAGGTAAGGATTAAGCAATTGATGCTGAAACAAGAAACTTAAATACTTTCTATGGTAAAAAGAGTAGATTTGATATTAGCATAAGAGGATTATTGAGTTAAAATGAAAAAAGATGAACAAGAATGGTTTTAAAAATCTTAACTTTAATGGTTAGGTAAGGGGGAAAAAATCTCAAAACTTTTTCACATCTAGGCTTTAAATAAAAGAGGAAAGAATGCAATTAAATCTATTTTAGTGGGGAACAAAATTTTTTTAAAGCCCATAGAAGTTAAGGAAACTATATAGAATCATTTCAAGGATTTGTTAGGCATACTGATACCATCTTGCTTGGAGATGGATAAGAATTTTTTAATAAAGTGGAAGGACTAACAATCTGATCTTGGAAAACTCATTCACAAGTGAAAAAGTGTGGAAAGCTATCAAAGATTGTGATGACAATAGAATTCTAAGTGTAGATAGGTTTAATCTTAACTTCATCAAAAAATATTGAAATATGGTAAGTTTCTTAGTGATTTTTATGATAATGGTAAGTTATATAGAGCGATAATCTCTACCTTTGTAATGCTTATACCAAAGGTAGATGGTGCTAAGAAGATTAGGTAATTTTGACAAATTTCATTAATCGAATATGTCTATAAAATGGTTAAGGTCCTTTCTCGAAGACTTAAGGTGGTAAATGATAAGCTGGTAAGGAGTCTTAATTAGCCTTTGTAAAAAGGCATAACATCCTTGATAGTGTTTTAGTACCAAATGAGAAAAAGAAAGGACGAAAGGAGAGTGGTGTTATAAACCAGATTGATTTTAAAAAAACTTATGATTTTGTCGAATAGAGCTTTCTAGTTAACAAAATAAAACTTATGGGCTTTAGGATGTGATGGAGGTAATGGATATAACAATGCATCATTACACTTGATCCGTTTATTATAGTCGATGGTAGTCTTACACAATAGTTGAAGATGACAAAAGGATTAAGACAAAAGGATTCATTATCCCATTCATTCTTGTTAGCAAAGGGCTTAATACACTTTTTAAAAGGGCTCTATTTTTGGATATTATAAAAGGGGTTCCTATAGGTGATGATATTAGACTAACGCACTTGTAGTTTACTAATGGCACCATTATATTTAGTAAAGTGGATGTCAAGTTAATTTTGAATTATAAAAGAATTCTTTAGTGCTTTCAATGTTACTTTGGACTAAAAGTTAACTTAGCTAAGTTTATTTTGTACAAAGTTAGGAAATATGAGATAAAGATTCAAATGTGGGCTAAGTTATGAAATTATAGTATTAAAGTATTAGCATTGAAATATTTAGGGCTTCTATTGGGGGGGTTAATTCAAATGCAAGGGATTTATGGAACTTAATAATTCAAAAAATAGAGTATAGATTGGCCAAATGGAAAGTAAGATTCTTATCTTGAGTTAGGTGGCTTGTGCTTATAAAATCATGCCTTTGATCATTACTGATTTATTTCATGTCATTATTCAAAATGCAACGAAATATGAAGGAGCACTTAAAAAAAAATCTAACGATCCTTTTTTTTAGGGAGAGTAGAATGATAGAAGACAAATGAATAAGGTTGGTTGGGGTCTTATGTGTAAGAAAAAGAGTTGAAGTGATTTAGGAATTGGTAACTTTAGAGATAGCAACTTAAGTTTGTTGATTAAGTGACTATTGAAGTTAGCGAACTAAAAGGACACTTATTAAGTTAAGATACTTAAGGTTAGGCCATGGAAATGGTCATTAAGACATTCATAAATGTGCTTTATTTAGAGGGAAGTTTGTGTGTTATAGTAAAAAGATGATAAGATCATAGAGGAGTCAAAATTAAATTTCAATTTTATAGTGGGTGACAATATAAAAATGGACTTTTAACATTAAATTTGGCTTGGCAACATACCAATGAAAAGGAGAATCCCTTGATTATTTACACTATTAATAGAAAAGAATGGTTCAATGAGTCATTTTAGGGAATTAGTGGATAACAAATGGGAATGGAAAGTCTTTTGGTGCTAAAGACTTTTTGATTAAGAACATAACCTATATATTGAGTTTATAAAGTTGATATTGACCTATCAGCCTTTGAGAGGGAAGAATAATAGATTTATTTGTCAAAAAGAGAGAGATAGGAGGTTTTCAATAAGTTCTTTTTGTAACTTCCAATATAGCATTCATGGGGCATATGATATAAGATGACAACTAGCATCTAGTAGTGGTTAGCTCTACCAAAAATAGAGGTATTTGGGTGGCAGCTACTAATAAGTCACCTTTCAATTAAAAAGCGGTCAAAATTGATGGATAGCAATTATAACATTGATATTAGTTATTCCCTCTACTTAATAGGATAAGATTAGTTGCTTATTTATTTCTCTATTGTCATTTAGCATAGGCAGTTTAGTATATGTGCTTAAGATGATGGAGAATTTTATGAGTGATATCCAGTTTGATCAAACAAGTGTAGGAGTCTTGGCTTGGATTAGATCATTGTTGTAAAAGAAAGGAAGTATGGTTAGTGGGTTTCTATGGATTGGTTAGTCTATTTGGTTGGGAAAGAATGAATGCATTTTCGCATATAAGCCTTTTTTAATCGATAATATATATGATTTAATCTACGTCAAGATGTGGTAGTAGTTAAGGGTAAAGTGACCACAATGTAACTTTTCACTTAAGGATTTCATACTCAACATCAGTGACATATGACTAACAAGGAAAGGATTAATTTGACTTAACAGTATGGCATAGTTAGCACTACTAATAGGCACATATAATGGTAATACTAATATGGTTATGATTGGCTTATTAGGGGTGGCTAATGTAAAAGGCATCCTAAAGGGCAACGATAAAAAGGTTGCTTGTATGTTTTCTAAGATGATAGAGGCTTTGTGTATTAATAAGATGAAACTTCTTACAATTAAGGAGGCAATTTTCTTATAAAGTCAATGGAATAAGGTGAAAAAAGTATCATTAATTGTTAAAAGTTACTTTTATATTGCAGTTACATGGATTAATAACTGGAAAGGAAGACCCTGGAATCTTACATTGGTGTTCTATAATATTAGTAATAGAATCAAGGACTATTTTCCTTTGTCTTTTAATCTTGTGAATGCAACTTTCTTATCAATTCTTTAGCAAAGCAAGGGAGAAACTATTATACCAATTTTGTTGCATGGATATAAGTGGTTTAAGTTATGTAACAAATTATGGGGATTTATGAAGAGGTTACTTATGCTAAAGACTATTTTTGCCTATAAGACCTTGTTATTGAATTGTATAAGGGAACAATGTTGTTCTTATACTTGGTCTCGCAAGGACCATTGAAATAAACTTCTTAACATTAAAAAAAATGACATGTTGCTTATTGCATTGCTTTATTTATATAAGATAAAGTATAAAGATTCTCAATCTTAAAGCTACTATCATGATAGGTTCAATATTGTTGTTCCTCTTTATGTTGTTGCTAAATATCATTGCCCTAGAACCACTACATTATCATAAGCTTAGTGGTATGCCTAAAAGGATTGATAGTAGTTTTATTTTTCATGAATCATGTTATAATTTGTTAAAACTAGTGTATGTTAAGAGTAGGGCAATAAAAAATGCATCCATGACAAGAATTTCACCTAAAGGGCCAAGTCTTAGACATCACTCTTAGCCTTTTGTAGCCATTCCCTAAAGAATGTAACAATTGGATTGAGTGATTCTTTTTGAAAGAGGATTTATATTGTTCCCACAACCTTGTATAGGTTGTAATTGTTGTTAACTTGGTTTAAGTGTATAAGAAAGTAAAGCCACATAGAAGGGCAAAAAGGTAAAAGCCACATGGAGGGACAAAAATGTACAAGCATAAAAGGGCAAGAAGGTAAAAGCTACATGAAGGGGCAAGAACGTAAAAACCCCATAGAAGGGCAAGACAGTAAATTTGCTGCAAGTAAGCCCTATTTGGGTTTCATGGAGGAGTATATAAAGGCCATTGGAAGACAACAAATGAAGAAAAGTCGGCAATTGAGCAAAACGGACAACAAACCTAGATAACTAGTCGACCAAAGAGAGAAAACCTGAGGAAGGAGCTGACCAAACAAAAAGATGTCCAAAGCAAACCACTTAGAAAACACAAGGGAGCAAACGACAAACCACCACCTGCAAAGGAGAAGACACGACTGGACAGCAACCAAAGGTGAACGGCAAATCACAAATCAGAAGGTGCTGGACAGCAAAACACAAAGGGTGACCGACCAAAGAGAGAAAACAAAGGAGGAACGGCTGGACAGCAAGAGCTGGATGGCAAAACACAAAGGGACAGCCAAAGGGAGACAACCGGCCAACCAAAGGTGAACGTCCAAACCAACCTATACGGCCAAACAAGGTAAACGTCTAAACCAATCTACATGGCCAAACACAACCAACGGCAAAGGGGTGGACGACCAAGCAAGGAGGAGAACGGCCAAAGCAAGGCTGGATGGCAAGGGAGAACACATGGCAAAAAGGTGTGACGGCTAGAGAAAACCGTGTCACTCACGTAAAAGAGAAGACAACACACCATCCGTAAGGGAAGAGAGGAGAAACCGTGAAAGAGGAGACCACCAGGAGAGCAAACCAAGCTGTCCGGAGGTGTGAAACAGACAAGTGCAAACCAGAAACGGTGGTAAGGCATGTGACTAGCAAGGCGTGCAAACTAGAAACGTACGTGAGACGTGAAACACCAAACTAGAAGCATGCGTGAGGTGTGTGACCAGCAAAAGGTTCAAACCAGAAACATGCGTGAGACGTGGAACGGTAAACCAGAAACATGAGGCAAGCCGTGAGACAAGGAGATGGGTGAGACTATGAGATGGTGAAAGTAGGAGCTGTGTGAGACAACCTAGAGAAGGAATTCGGCGAAGCATCGGAAAGAACTCAACGTATTTCCAGATGTACGTCATGTTGACGGAACCACGTAAATCACGTGTGTCCTTAATTTGCTTTACGTTTTATGTTTTGAATTAAGTTGTGAACGCAGCTAAACTATCAACCAACCCATAACCTAACGAAGACCTAAACAAGAACATTCGAATTGTCTATTAGGCAAGGTGTCTGAAAGGTGACTTTGAGGACTATTGTAATTAGTAGGTAGCAATAGATCTACCTTAATCGAATATGAGAAAGAGTTCGCTTTTAAGAAAAGGTTGAAGTTGTTCACTTACCTGTAAATTGCAAATTGTGGTGATACTAATTCATCCCCTCTCTCAGTATCACAAATTAGTAGATCCTAGGGAGAAGTCAGGAACTTCAACCCTTTATTACATGGTCTTTATTGGAAAATAAAAGTGTTTGTTCCTTTATTATGGTGTTAAGTTGTTTATTACATCTCATAAAATGAGTATTCACTTTGTCATGCATATATCTTGAGCAAAACAATACTATTCAGTCAAATACCCATATGCAATGGATTCTTCCAAGATGACCTCTATCATAAATATTTAATTTAATTTGCATAAGCATCTTTCAATCTCAAACATTCAATAACAATGCATAGGCCCTTATTCCTAATTTCATCAACTAAGTAGAAAAGCAAGTGTACCATTATATCAAAGATATTTAGTGGGAAAATCATTTATAATTGGCAAAGTGTTTCACTAATTTCTAACTACAAGTAATCTAAGTCTTTTGACTTCATAACTTTATTATATATTGATTTAAAAAAAATCCTAATCTTATTAAGGTCATAACAATATGCTCTGGTATCACCTTCCTAACTCCAACTTAAAGAAGGTAATATATCAATAAATGTGCATCATGACTTCATACTCATCAATTTTCTTCTCTTTTCATTTATATACTTAGGTATATTAGATGCACAACTTTAAGGAAGTTTGGCACCTTTTATGATTGTACAAAATATGGTTTTCTTTTTTGGTGTCATTGAAAAGCATGCTTTAGATAAATAAATATGAAAACCATCATTAAAAAGAACTAATTAAAGCTCTTTTTTATCCCTATATCTAGTAAATAAAAATGAGTTTTTTCATGATCCTTTGTTTTACTAGGAAAGTTAAAGAGAGATCTAAGAATAATATCATAAATATTCTTTTCTATATGCATAAAATCTAAATTATGATGACATTAATTGATGAGGACCTTCTTAGGTCTCATACTTTGAGGGGGAGAGGGTGAATCAATGTGAGATACTCGTTTTTTATAAATTCTTAGGTCTCATAAGAATTAGATATTTGCGTTTGATTGATACTTGTTAAAGTCAATGATCTAATTCTTATCTTTCTTCTTTACGTGAGAGTGGTCATACGAATATCAATCAAACGCAAATATCCAAGAACACACGACAATTTTTTATGTCATTCACCCACAATGTGTGAGCTAAGTCCCTAATGTGATTAGATCACTCTTCAATCACACAATTAACTCTTGTTATTAAGGGATACAATTATGTTGTGGAAGGATCACTTTTTAACCACTTACAATGATCTCTCAATTAAAGAATTGATCTCCTGATCACTCAATAGATTGATCTCTCAATCACTTTATGAGTATCCCACCCTTTTTCAACAAATTTATCAAAAGGTTTGTGACTAATACTTTCTTGAGAAGAATCACTCAATGTACACAAACTGCTGATGCAAAACATAGATCTTCTCCTTCCTTTGTTACTAATGCTATCTCACTTGTTACCTTGGTAGGTTACCTCCTCTGCTGTTGCAAGCTGCAAGACTTGTAGCCAGGGCACGTTTTCTCCTCTACTACTGTAGGCTCCTGGACTTGCTTCCAAGGCAAGTTTTCTCCTTCTGCTGTTGGTACTGACTACCTTTACTGGTTATGCTTGCACTTGCTGCTATTATTGCTTATTGCAATTTGTTAGATGTGCTACTGCTAGTTGTGCTGTTGCAAGCTACTGAATGTGCTTCTACAAGTTGTGTTGCTGCAAGCTACTGGATGTGCTGCTGCAAGCTATGCTTGTAAGTTGTTGGTTTCTCCTTGGTTTACTACCTGCCCTTACTACTATTACTTATCGCTAATTGTGCTTGCAAACTGCTAGTTTCTCCTTAGTTTGTTGCCTTCCCTTTCTTATATTGCTACTATTATTGCTAACTGCTACACCTCTCTTTAAGTGGCTACTGCAACTGTTTTCTTGGGTGTCTGTTACAACTCCTTCTCCTTTTGGTTTAGTCAACTGCTAGCTTTTTCTTTCCTTGGTGTGGTTGTTGTACACCTTTTTCTCTGGTTTAATGTGGCTATTGCACACCTTCTTCTCTGGTTTGGTGTGATTGCTGGTTGCTGCACCTTATTCTCTCTTTAGTAAAGCTGCCTCCTTCTTCTCTCTTTAGTGTAGCTGCCGGTTGCTGCAACTCCTCCTTTAGTTGGTGTGGTTGCCTCCTTCTTTGGTGGTTACTGTCACTTTTTATTTGGCCGACTGCTAGTATAACTCCCTTGGTTGGCTATTGCTACAAATTCCCTTGGCCAGTCACTCTCTCTTTGGCAACTACCTCTCTTTTTGTTGCTCAACCTATCTTTGGCTTTAGGTTTGCCGTTCACCTCACCTTGGTCGACTCTCTCAAATTTCTACAGCACACACACATCTTAAAAAATACATAGGTGTATTATAAGAATCCATCAATATCATCATTATTATCAACTTTCATTTTAACATTATTTATTGCCTTACTTAATTACAATCCCTTACCATGAAAAATCCATATCTTATAATTTTGCATAAATCCCTAAACAATTAAATGTTCATAAACCATTTCTTTTAAGTGCCAATAATGACAATAACATTTTCTAAAAGGGCAAAAGATATCATTTCCCTCAATAGATGTAGCAGAAGCTATATTTAAAAAATCATTAACCTCATTTAAGTACTCATTACTCAATTTATGGAATCCATCCATCTTTTATCCTTCATTTTGATCAAGTAATCTTTAATTGAACAAAGCAAATATACTTTCATTATTATAGGATAAGCAACCAATAACCTTAACAAGTCAAATCTCTAAGATAAGCAAATTAATAACATAAAGAAACATGAATTTCTTGGATGAAAATATCATGTTGTAATGTTTGTGCACAGTCTTTGTTAGGAAACAAATACAAATTTACAATAGTGGATGAAGACAAAAGATAAAAGTCAGAGAAAGTGAACTATACTCAAAGTAAAAATTATTTAGTAATTGAATAATTTTGCATATGAGATCTTCAGCAATATAAACTTTAACATACGTGATTAACTAAGGTACAAAGTTGTGTTAATAAGCTTTAAGTCATTAATTTAAACAATTTTTGGGTTTTCCTCACATAAAATGTTTTAGATTGACTATTTAACTAAAGCTAAAATTCCAAGAAAATTTTCTTCGTAATTTCATTAAAGGATGATTACTATCTTTATTGCAATTTAGTATTCATTACTATAACACCAATAACAATAGTTCTTTCATGGAAATTTAAACTCACTACTACAAAACATTAAGGAAATGGTTATAACTGTCACCAAAATATATTTTCATAATATGTGGTAATAGTAGGCCTTACATAGTGGTTTGTAGGCAATGGTTTCAAATCTATGTGATATATTTCAAAAGCAGCAATTTTGAATGAGATATGTAGCAACTTTTAGCATGCAAGGGGTTAAGTTCTAATATGGTGGTTATGAACCAATGCATTTGATGGAAACAATATTAGTGTTAAAAATGTTTCTATAATGGTTCATGAAATTAAAGTTTACAAGAGTTTTAAAAGAATAAAGCAATAGCCATGAACCACTACATTATCCCTTTTTTATCTCATATTGCTAGATTTCCTTTTTCTTTTAAAATAAAAAAGGGCTAAGCATTTTAAATCCACTTTGTCATTATTGTGCTTTCCCATCTCCTTATTTTTGCAATATCCAAATCCTTTGTCTTCTTTACATTTTTGCATCTTCTTCTTCTAAATATCTCATCACTTTTGACATATTTCAAGATCTTCCTCTTCCAAATACCTAGTTTAGCAATTGTGATTTGTTTGATGCCTTAAATTCAATTGATATGAGATTGTTTTATCTTTTTACATGTTTTAATTTGGGTTTAATCTATTTGATTTATGTTTATATTTGTAATTTTACAATTAATTCTCTTTAATTTTGTTCTCATTTATTACTTTTATTATTTTTATTACTTTATTTTATTTTTTTTGTTTGATTTGGTTTGGTATGGATCCTTGCCTATGTTTGATGGAACACGTTCCCTCTTTCTGGATGTGTAAATGTGAGAAGTATTGATTGGGAAATTTTCTTACAAGTGAACTATTGGCGTTTATTAAGTTTCAGCTTTTTTTAATTTTGCTAGGTGAGTGGCTATGGTGGATTTTGCCACATGATGGTTACATATATATTTCTTTCAAATTTTTGTAGTAATAGAATCCTTTTGGTGGTTGTTTTCTAAAGACAAATTCTGCATAGGATCCTTTCTATTCTCTTAACTATAAATAATTTTGTTGATCACTTTATCAAAGCGTTGGGCTTTAATTTTCTTCATATCAATTGACTTCATGTTAGCTTCTAGTAGCCTTAAAAGTTTGTTATCCTCAAAAGATTACTATTCTAAGGGAAAATCATGAAAGTCGTTAGTATGTGTTGGATTTTATTATTCTGTTCTTGTTTAGTTGATGTTTACATTCAATTCTCCTAGCATTCCTTTATTAAATTGACCACAAATTTACAGTTTTTTTAATCACAATTATTAGCTTAAGTTTTTTTTTTTGAGATAATATCTAAACATGTATTTGTTTGCTCTTTATTGTGACTTCTAATCTTTTGAGCTTTTTGCAAGTTACTTATGAGCATCAAATTTATTTTACTGACTGTGAACTTTTGTTTGCTATTTCAAATTACACAAGTTTATGGATTTTATGATAAGTGTCTACGAAAATGAGTGTCCTTGAATTTTTATTCTAATTTTCCAATATTAGTTAGCTTGAGGTATTGCAATTTGATACTTGTTTTTGTTTTGTTATTTTGCTTGTTTGTCACACATAGTTTTTATTTTATTCATGCCAATGGTAGGCTAGACAAGATGCTATTGGTGCATTGTTATTTATGTAACACAAACATAGAAAATGAATTTTATTGCCATACAGAGGGGCTATAAAAAATAAAGCATGAAAAGTTATGAAAGGAATAAAGAGGAAATGAAATCAAGTTCATAAAGTAAAGGCAAACAAAGCTAGTACAAAAGTCCAAATGCATACTTAATAAATAATACTAGTTTCATTTATTGCTACTGTTTCTGTACATCTTCATTGTTCTTATTTTTATTCTCTTTTATAACAAGGTATTTTATTGTCATCGTGAATGATAATTTGGTTTTTGTAGTTTTCTTTATAATGCCCAAAAAAAGGCTTATGTCTTGTTTATTATTCATATCATCTAGTTAGATTTTTGTACCAAAAATATAAAACAAATACTATGATTTGAATCTAAAATTGCTATTTGTGTGTCCATGTCCGTGATGCTTACTAAGACATAAAAATCTTTTCTGTGGTAGATAACTTTCTTATTTGGATCCTTGGAAATGAATACTTATGTTTATGAAGTACCATCTGTGATAAATGTGAAAGGCATTGTTAACAAGTACCTTTGCCTAACTACTTAAAGGTGTTTGATAGAAGGGATACTCTTTTGGCTTAAATATGTTTAAGGATATTTTATCTCAAATAATTAAAGGTTAGTGTTCTAATTGATAGGCTTTTCTCATTTTTTATTGGAAATTACTCTACTTTCATAACATTGTTTCATTCACTTATCTATAAATTTTGCTTTCCAAAAGTGTGAAAAGTTATTTTTTGTGACATTTATTTGTAAGTATGGCAATGCTAATGTTTGGAAGATCATCACAAATTTATTTGACTATTTTCCACTTACAGGATTGGTTAGTATAACCTAAGGTAGAATGATGTCACAAAAACTAACAGTTTGTTGTAATGCTAAAAGATAATTACAATTACTTAAAATTAATTTGGTTAGTTTTTCTTGCAAAGATTGTATCAATACATCTTTAAATACTTTCTTTGTATTCTTAAGGTTGCATCAAAAATATTTTGTCTCTATAGTGGATTGTCTCCCTCCATTAAACCCTTGACAACATTTGAAATTTTGATGTCTCCTATAAGTATTCGAATAGCTAATTCTCTTGATAATGTTTTTAGTACTCCAAATTAAGATTTATAACATAGGAATCATTTATTTTTGGTATTATTTTTGATAAGCACATACAATTCACACATTCAGGTATTCTTCTTTTTTCTTATATATATATATATATATATTTTTTTTTTTTGTTTTTTAGTTTATTTTAAATGTTTATAAGTTTACAAAATTAGCTTTGTTTATCTTTTGTAAGATGATGGTCCTCATCAAAGTTAAAGACTTCGCAATTTTTGTACATCTCTATTTAAAACTTGTGAACATACCTTAATCTATATGGTTCCCACAGCCTTGTATGAGTTATAATTGTTGTCAACTAGGTTTAAGTGTGTAAGAGAGGAGACAACATACCATTCGTAAGGGAAAAGAGGAGAAACTATGAAAGAGGAGACCACTGGGAGAGCAAACCAAGCTTCCCAAAGGTGTGAAATGGACAAGGGCAAGCCAGAAACGTGCGTGAGGCATGTGACCAGCAAGGCGTGCAAACTAGAAACATACGTGTGGCGTATGACCAACAAGGCATGCAAACCAGAAACGTACATAAGTTGTGAAACCAACAAAGCATGCAAACCAAAAATGTGTGTGAGACATGAAGCGCAAAACTAGAAACGTAAGGCAGGCTGTGAGATGTGGAACAGCAAACCAAAAACGTAAAGCGAGCCGTAAGATAGTGAGATCGTGAAATAGGAGATAGGTGAGACCGTGAGACAGTGAGACGTGAAGCGCCAAACCAGAAACGTAAGGCAAGCCGTAAGACGTAAAACGACAAACCAAAAACGTAAGGCGAGCTGTGAGACAGTGAGATCATGAAATAGGAGACGGGTGAGACCGTGAGACAGTGAAAGCAGGAGCTGTGTAAGACAACCTAAAGAAGGAATTCGGCGAAGCATTGAAAGAACTAAACGTATTTCTAGATTTCTTCAAGAGAGGTTAGAGAGTGTTGTAGTGAACTTCAAAGTGGCAGTGAAGCAGCCTTTTTAATTCAACAGAGGCAAGACAAGCTAGAAGAAGGGTAGACACAGTAAGTGACACTTTTTGTATTGTACTTGCTTAGTATTTGCAACAGTGAAAGGAGCAGAGGATTAAGACATCCATTGTAACTGGTATTCTTAAGTATAGTGGATTGTCTCAGTAGAAGGAGAGTCCCTACCACCGTAGATGTACGTCATGTGGACGAAACCATGTAAATCTCGTGTGTCCCTACTTTGATTTACGTTCTATGTTTTGAATTGACTTGTGAACGCGAGTAAAGTATCAACCAACCCATAACCTAACAAAGACCTAATAAGCAAGGTATCTGAAAGGTGACTTTGGGAACTATTGTGATTAGTAGATAGCAATAGATCTACCTTAGTCGAATCTAAGAAAGAGTTTGCTTTTAAGAAGAGGTTGAAGTTCTTTACATACCTGCGAATTGTGGTGATACTGATTCACCCTCTCTCTCAATATCATAAACTAGTAGATCCTAGGGTGAAGTTGAGAACTTTAATTGGTATCAGAGCACAAGTTCACCAGGATAAAGCTTAACAGCTTGGTGTACTAGTTTAAAGAGCTCCAAAAGTTTTAACTTGTTCAGCATATTGAGAAATGGATGTCGATACCAGCACCAGCATTACTTACAGTAAAAAGGTTCCAATCTTCAACGGAACCAACTATCATATGTGGAAAGAGAGAATGCAGGTGGTATTTGCAACCATGGGCATGAACGTGGTGAAATCCGTACAGAAGGGTTTTGTGGCACCAAAAGAAGGTAAAGATCCAACCCCAAAGGAATTAAGGCAGTTTGAGATCAATGGGAAGGCCTCAAATGTCATCATTTCAGCATTGACAGATGCTAAGTATGCTAAAGTTATAGACTGCAAATCTGCCAAGGAGATATGGGACAGATTGCAGAAAGTTTATAAAGGTGATGGCAGAATGAAGGAGGCCAAGCTTCAAGTGTTCAAGGAGAGATATGAATCTCTCAGAATGCAAAAAAATGAGACAGTCCAAGAGTTCTTCACCAGGGTTATTGATGCTGTAAATGATCTTAGAAGTCATGGGAAGAATAAGAATGACTCATCTATTGTAAAGAAAATTCTGAAAATTCTGTCTGAAAGGTTTGCCTCAAAGGTGACAGCCATAGAGGAGAGTAGAGATCTCAATTTTATGTCACTGTATAATCTCCAGTGCAATCTCATTACATGTGAGATGAGAATAAAGTCAACTAAAAGCTTTTCAACATTAAAGCTATTAAAGGAGGTAGCTTTCAAAGTTATGAAACACTTGAAGATAAAAGAAGAGGAAGAATCATCCAATGAGGATGATGATGATGAAGAGGAAGAAAGTGAAGGTGAAGTGTTGGGATACTTCACAAGGAAGTTCAAAAAGGGGTCTAAGAAGGGAAAAAGACAATTGTCCTTGAGATGTTATCGTTGTAAGCAGATTGGACACTTTACTTCTCAGTGCAAAGTGAAACTTGATGATGAAGATGAGGATGGTGATGATAAGCCGAATTCAAAATGGAGAAGACCATCATTCAAATCAAAGAAGTCCAGCAAGAAGATTGCCAACCCACAGAAAAAAAAGAGAGGCTTATTCAAGAGTTATGTGAGTCAGATAAAAGAAGTTGATGAGGAGGAAGATGAAGAATCATCAGATAAGCAGGCCTTTATGGCATCAGCTCAGGGTGGTAGTTCAACCTCTGAAGAGGAAGAGAAGGTTGATGAAGAAGAACTAGATCTTGAAGCTGAGTTGGAAGCAACTTCAAAGGAGATAATCAGAAGGGACAGAACCATAAAAAGGTTGGAAGCTCACATAAAACAAGTTAAAGCAAAGTCTGAGGAAGCTGAAAATCAAAAGGATGAAATAAGGGCTGAACATATTGACTTAAAGAGAAGATTTGAAGAATAGATCAAAATATGTGAAGACCTTACAATAGAGCTTGGCTCAAGGGCTTCAAAAATTGAAGAAATGGAGAAAGAGTTGCCGAGACTTCAGCAACAACTCAAAAGGAGTAAAGAGAACTTACAGAAGCTTGAAATGATAGGAGAAACAAGTTCTGCAAGAGAAAAGAAGAATAAAGAGAAAGTGCAGCAATCTAAGGCTACATTGCCTAAAGATAATAAGAATTTGCCACAGAAGTTGAAAGAGAAGGTTGTGACTCAGAAGAAGATAGCTGAGAATAAAGAAGATTTGAAGAAGCAACCTAGGGTGGCAAACAAAAATGAAGAAAAGAAGGTCAGCCAACAGAGGGCTACAACTAAACAGAAGAAGGAGAAGAAGGTGACTAAAATGAAAGTCACACAAGCAAAGAAGCCAGCAACTTTGCCTACACAGCAAGTAATAAATAGAAGAAAACAAGCTGTGAGTAGACCCAAGAAGAGGCAGTTTCAAGGTCACTGTCTTTATTATGGAGTTTGGGGTCATAAGGCGAGTAACTGTTGATGGAGAAAGCCAGTATACATCTCCAACTTGAGAAGATCCGATGTTGCATACAAGGGGAGACAATATAAAATTCAAAGGAGAACACCTGTCGTGAGTTCTTACACATACTATAAAAGGCAAGGACACACTGACAAGGAATGTTGGTGGAAGCCCAAACCAGTGGTTTCAAAGAACAAGTTTGCTGTATTGGCAGACTTGGAGCAGTGTGAAAGGTGCGAACAGGATGACCATAATGCCAAGAGATGCATGACACTTCTCCTTGAGTAAGAGAAGGCAATTAATGGCACAGTAAAAACAAGCGGTGCAGTCAAAGTTGAGAAAAAGGAGAAAGCTTTCTTCTAGCCAGTTCAAAAAAAGGAATATAGAGCAAAAAGGGAGGTGGCTAATATAGCTGAAATTGCACTAAAGGTTAATTATAAGGATAAGCAGTGGATCCTTGATAATGGATGCACTTCACACATGACAAGAGATAAGAGTAAATTATCAAAGCTAAACAAGTCAAGAGAAGGCAGAGTCAAGTTTGGCAATGATGATTCACTCAACATCAGTAGTCAAGGGTCAGTGAATATTGGAAAAGGAAAGCTCAAAGATGTTTTGCACGTTGAAGGACTCAGATATAATTTAGCATCTGTCAGTCAACTATGCAACGACGACCACAAAGTGATATTCATAAAAACAGGTTGCCAAGTAAAGAGTAAAGAAGGCAATACTGTTGCAGTCGAGAAGAGAACAGCTGGAAATTTGTATATGATTGATGAGGACAAGACAAACAGCTGTCTACTTACAAAAGAAGAAGAAAATCAACTCTGGCATAAAAGGCTGGGACACTTAACATAGAAGAACATGAGGAAGCTGACCACTACTCATGCAATCAGAGACATTCCTGACCTCAAGAGAGAGAGAGAGAGAGAGAGAGAGAGAGAGAGTATGTTTGCTTAGCATGCTCTAAAGGAAAACATGCCAGAAAGCAAGATAAAACCAAAGAGTTCAGTTCTGAAGCAATGCTTGACATTGTGCATACTAATTTGTGTGGACCGATGAGAACAAAAGGGTTGAATAGTAAGAGGTACTTCATCTTGTTTGTTGATGATTATTTGAGAAGGACCTACATCATGCACCTCAAACACAAGTCAGAAGTTCTGAATTGTTTCAAGAGATACAGAAGATTGGCTGAAAATGAGAGTAAAAGGAAGATCAAAGTATTGAGGTCAGATCAAGGTATTGAATTTACAAATAAAGCTTTTGAAAATTACCTTGAGAAGCATGGAATTCGTCACCAAACGGCAGCAGCAAGAACACCTCAACAGAACGAGGTGGTAGAGAGAAAAAATAGAGCTGTGGTTGAAATGGCAAGAACTCTACTGCTGGAATCCAAGTTTCACATAAGATTTTAGACAGAAGCAACATTTATAGCCGAACATCTACTGAATAGAGTCTTACTAAGGCCCAATACTAATAAGACTCCATATGAGCTATGGAGTGGGAAAAAGGCAACAGCCAAGTATCTTAGAATCTTTAGCAGCCCATGTTTTGTGAAGAACAAGGAGCAAAACTTGGGAAAATTCAATGCTAGGTTTAATGAAGGCATCTTTGTGGGATACTCAGCAAAGATAAAAGGTTACAGGATTTTCCTACATAAGCTGGGAAAAGTGATCACGTCCAATGATGTGAGAATAGATGAGAACTGGAAAACAATGCAGAATGAAAAGCTAGGGACAATGAAGAAGATGACTCTAATGTAGATGAAGAATCAGACCAACCTGAAGAAAAGGAACAAGAAGTAAGTTCAGACTCAGAGAAAAGTGAGTCTGAAGATAAAGAAAAAGATCCACTTGCAACTAAGATTGTGCAAGAAAGAAAGTTAAAGAAAATATGGACCAGTGCTCATCAAGAAAATCAGATCATAGGTGACCCATCAGCAGGAGTTACAACAAAAAAAAGAATTGTGGGAGCTACTGCTTTGCTCTCACAAGTTGAACCTAAATCTGTTGAAAAGGCTACATAAGATCTAACTAAATCTCTGTCCATAGAGCTGTTTGAAAAGTACAGAATGAGTCTGTCTATGCGAATGTCTCCTCAAGCCTGAAGTTCAGGTGAATCCTTCATCTCTACTTTGTGAGTTTTTCAAATTTGTAATTGGTTGGTAAAAGGGGAGAGAAGCAACAGTGCAGGGGGAGCTATTAAGAAAGGGGGAGTGCATATTTAAGGGGAGTTGAAATTGCTGCATAATGGCTTTTGTTATGAGTGTTGCTAACAATTACAAAGGGGGAAATTGTTGTTCTCACAGCCTTGTATAGGTTGTAATTATTGTCAACTAGGTTTAAGTATGCAAGAAAGTAAAGCCACATAAAAGGGCAAGAAAGTAAATCCACCGCGTAAGGGCAAAAACGTAAATCCGCCACGTAAGCCCTATTAGAGTTTCATGGAAGAGAGTATATAAAGGCCTTGAAAGACAAAGCTAGGGGTGGGTCGGCAATTCAACCATTCAAAAAACCTATACAATCGGCCAACCAAAGAGACAATAAAAAAAAAACCCTACCCTACATGGAAAAACAGCATAAACGGCAAAGGCAGGTGATCGACCAAAGAGAGAAAACAAAAGAGGAACGACTAGATAGCAAAGAAAAAGTACATGGCTGGACAGCAAAAGAGGGTGGATGGCAAATCATAAATCAGAAAAGGTGGAATGGCCAAACACAAAACAGCACACCAAAACCAAAGAGTGAACGGCAAAACCACCACCAGCTAAAAGAGAGAGGACGTCCAACCAACCATTCGGCCAACACAAAGAGAAACCGTCCAAAGAGAGAAACCAGCCAACACAAGCTAGGGTATTTGTCCAAGAGAGAAAACACAACTTTGAGAGAAAACCCTAGACGTCCAAGTAAGGAGAAAGCCGGCCAAACACAAAGGAGGAACCATCTAACACAAGAAAACGTTCGACCAACATAAGCTAAACGGCAAAGCAATCAACTAGCAAAAAAGGTGTGGATGGCAAGGAGGAGAACGGCCAAGGCAAGGTGAATAGCAATAAGGAGAGCACGGTCCCAACACACCAACGGCAAATGAGACCTTGGTGAGTCAAAACCCTACAACAAGGAAGAGTAAATCGGCTGGACAGCAAAAGTGAACACACGGCAAACCAAGGGAGACCTTAGACAGCAAGGGAAACCAGGCAGCGGCTGGAAGGAAACCATGTGACTCACGGTAAGAGGAGAGGCAAACGCACCATTGGTAAGAGAGGAGACAACACACTATCCGTAAGGGAAAAGAGGAGAAATCTTGAAAGAGGAGACCATCAAGAAAGCAAACCAAGCTGCCCAGAGGTGTGAAACAGACAAAGGCAAACTAGAAACGTATGTGAGGCATGTGACCAGCAAGGCATGCAAACCAAAAACGTACATGAGTCATGAAACTAGCAAAGCGTGCAAACCAGAAACGTGCGTGAGACATGAAGCGCCAAACCAGAAACGTAAGGCAGGCTGTGAGACGTGGAATGGCAAACCAAAAATGTGAGGCGAGCCGTGAGATAGTGAGATCATGAAATAGGAGATGGGTGAGACCGTGAGACAGTGAAAGCAGGAGCTATGTGAGATAACCTAGAGAAGGAATTTGGCGAAGCATTGAAAGAACTCAACGTATTTCCAGATTTATTCAAGAGAGGTTAGAGAGCGTTGTGGTGAACTTCAAAGCGGCAGTGAAGTAGCCTTTTCAATTCAACAAAGGCAAGACAAGATAAAAGAAGGGTAGACACAGTAAGTGACACTCTTTGTATTGTACTTGCTTAGTATTTGCAATAGTGAAAGGAGCAGAGGATTAAGACATCTATTGTAACTAGTATTCTCAAGTATTGTGGATTGTCTCAGTAAAGGGAAAGTCCTTACTACCGTGGATGTACGTCACGTTGACGGAAGCACGTAAATCTCGTGTGTCCTTGCTTTGATTTACATTCTGTGTTTTGAATTGAGTTGTGAACGCGACTAAAGTATCAGCCAACCCAAAACCTAACAAAGACCTAATAGGCAAGGTGTCTGAAAAGTGACTTTGGGGACTATTGTGATTAGTAGGTAGCAATAGATCTACCTTAGTCAAATATGAGAAAGAGTTCGCTTTTAAGAAAAGGTTGAAGTTGTTTACATACCTGCGAATTGTGGTGATACTAATTCACCCCCTCTTTCAATATTACAAACTAGTAGATCCTAGAGTGAAGTCGAGAATTTCAATCTATTTTGTGGATATTCTAAACATTAAATAAGTCATTTATTGTTGCTTATATTATTTAATTACATTTGTTATAAAATCGTTATTTATTTTACTAAAAATCTTTACCTAATAGAGAGTAAATGCTTTCAGTTTCATTATGAAATCATTATGTATTCTACAAAGAACTATTACTTATTTCTCAAACGACCATTACATATTTCTCTATTTATTGCTATCTATTTCTCCAATGACAACGGCTAAATGTAAAAAACCACTACATAAACAAATAATAAAGTTTTTTTAAAATATCAAAACCATCACATATACATTTTATAATCTTTGTATATGCAATACAAAAAGCATTATAACAATAATTTTAAACTATTGCCTAAAACACGTTTACATAACAGTTTCACATGTGTTGTTATAGGTTGAGGAAACCATTACATAAGATTTTTTGCAACACTTATAAATTTAGTGGACTAACAACCACTGCATTTAACTTTACACAATGGTTTTTACCATAATAACAACAATTTTGGGCTGTTGCTTCAACTTTTATTCTTATGGTGATTTTAGTCTTTTACTACACACTTTCATCTTAAGCCAAATTGCATATTGAGACCAAGCTACATAAAAAGGATAAGCCAAAAAAATGAAAAAAGTAAACAATCTTCAGTTAAACAAATCAACACTATGAACAACCAAAAAGGAAATACAAAGATCACTTATTGCTACAATAATAGAAAAACACATGTTTGCAAACACACTTACTTGCATAGACACACACACACACACACACATTTTTTTTAGCAAACATGCCAATAAGACTAAAAAAAAAAATTCAAACAAAAAGACAAATAAAAGACTAAAATACATTTAGGCAATCCATCAATTAAGTGAAAGATAATATAAAACAATGAGTTGACTTACTTTAACAGTGATTAGGGGTTGCAACCAATCCAAGCTGCTTAGAGGAAGATGATTTGGAATAAATCAAATAAGCAAAAGATGATTACAATAACCCATAGAAGGCGACGAAGACAATTCAAGGGCAACAAGTAACAATCAATTAGATGGTAATAAAGATTATAACATAGAAGGCAACAATGCCCACTTGAACGGTCTAATATTGTTCCACAATCACTAAAGGTAATGGCGATGATTAGAAGGTGCCAAAGTGAAGAACATAATTAATCAATTGGTCATTTGATCGATAAATAATAAAGAAGGAACAATTACAACAATTAAGGTTATATTTTTAGGTTGATAATGTTTGGAGAATTCTCTCAGCTAGTTAACAAAAATCAGGGTTAGGAAATAAAACAATGTCACTTCTTGTTTCCTTTTTTTTAAATATTTTTGGTATTAATTTTTCTTAAAAATTGTAAACTACTACAAAATGAATTTGTTCAAAATAGTTACATATTTATCCAGTATATACAACACTTTCAAAATTGCTGCTTATATGTTCAACGATAAGTAGTTGTTGCTTAAAACCAACCATAGAAATCATCATGAACCACTCTAATTTAAACTTTCACTTAAAATACATATATATAACACAATTTTTAAAACTGTTAAATAACAACTATTGCATAAAATGCTTATAGTAACAAAATAAGCAAAATTTTCTTATGGCTATTTAAATCACTGCAATAAAGCTAAAATGCAACATGTTAGAATCACCACAAGTAAACTATTAGAATATATCAAACTTGTTGTAGTGTTTGTTGTTACTTTGGCTTGGTTACATTTTGTCTTTGAGATTGCCAACATGCCACTTATAGCCATCACTTTATGACACTTTTTAATTATGATATGCCATATATGGTAGGCCACCTTAGATAACAATTGAGCATGCACTAATAATTAACAATCTTGGACCACTATATCTTTGTCAATTCTAAAGATAAGGTCAATAATATCCATAAACTAGAAGCACAAGCTTGTTAATCCAATTTAAGAACCCTTATTTACTATTGGTTCACTTTATTACTAGAAATTATATACAATCTATCATGTTAATAAATGACCTTTTTATCTAAGCACTTTGTTCTCTTAGCTGAAACATTCTTACTGTGATGGATTCTTGGGATGGAAGCTTAGCAAACACATAATAAATGGACCTACCTAGACCTTAAGCATCGATTATGGTCCAAGTCCTCCTTAGCGATTGATTCACAATCATAACTAATTATATTAGGTATGATTAGAACATTGTAAATAGTTAATAAATCTACAAGATTTGATTTGCTTTATTAGTGATTGTCAGAATTTGGGAGTATGGAATTTGGTGAAAGCCAAAGCCAACCTAAATGTTTGTTGCAAGCGATGTTAACATTGTTCATCTGCCTTTACTTGTATGTTTTTTCTTACTAATACTTTATTTATTTTTCTATCTTAACTAAGTATAACTTGTCTATTGTGCCCATCTTTGATGGCTAATGTTAGATTTGTGGTTAACACCATCTCACACGGTTATATGTGTTGATTTGATATTATGAATGTTATTGAGATGTAATGAGGTCATTGGGAGAAACCAGTGATGACAGGTCAATCCTGGCATTTAGGAGTCAATGTTGATCGTGACCCTAAATTTTAGGGGTCAAGATTGATTGTTGACCATTGACCCTAAATTTTAGGAATCAAATCCAACCGTTAATTGTAAGGCAACAGGTGGGAATTAACGATGACCGTTAATGATCATATAGCCCTAACCCAAGACTCTATAAATACCCTTAGGTGCAAAGAAAACTAAGGGGCTATAAAAAATTGAGTGAACAGCAAGGAGAGAGGTGAGCGACAAACCTAGGGAAAAAAGGAGGTGAACAACAAAAAAGAAGCAGCCACCACACAAGGTGCAACCAACCAAGAATGAAAGAAAGAAAGCAAGGGGTAGCCAGCTAACCACTAAGGAAAGAAGGCAAGGTAGCCAACCAAGGAGAGTGCAGTAGCCACCAAGGAAAGAAGGCAAGGCAGCCGGCCAAGAAGAGAGCAACAGCACATCCAGGAGGCTTCCTTCCACCAGCAGCAACAACACGTCTAAGAGACTTCCCAGTAGCAGTAGCAAGTCTAGAAGACTTCCCAGCAGTAACAACAAGTCCAAAAGGGTATACTAGCACCAACAGCACGTCTCTGCATGTCCAAAAGGGTATACTAGTAGCAGCAAACGTCCCTATGCATCCATGAGGGTATACTAGTAGCAGCAGACATCCTTGCACATCTTAGAGAGTATACCATTACCAGTAGCACGTTCCTGCACATCTAAGAGGGTAAACCAGCAGTAGCAGCATATCCCTACATGTCCCGAAAGGTATACTAGCACCTCAAGAGGCTTCCCAACAACAGAAGCATACTCGAGAATCAAACAAAAAATTAGGACATGCAGCAACAGGTCCGGGAATCAGCAGCCACTTGCAAAAAGTAAAATAACAGGTCTGGGAATCAACCAACAAACCAGCAGTGGTGTGAGAAGACAACTATAATGCACGGAGATAGCAGCAGTGGCATGAGAAAATAGCTGTAACACACGGGAAGAGCAGCAATAGCGCGAGAAAATTGCTGCAACACAAAGAGAGAGCAACAGCAGCGCCAAAAAGCAATAGCAACACGCACAAACAGTAGCAGTGGTGCGAGTTGATAGCAGGAGCAACACGCGTGGATAACAAGAAAATCGTGTGTGGACAGTAGTCGCAATGTGCGCAGATAGCAAGTACAGAAACTGCAGATAGCAGGAGCAATGCGCACGGACAGCAGGCACAGCGCACGCGAATAGTAGGCACAGAGACCATGGATAGCAGGAGCACAAATAGTAGGCTCAACTTGTGCGAACAGCAAGTATAGCTTGTGCGGAAAGCAAGCATAGCGTGTGCGACAGACAATAGGTATAGCTTGTGTAGACAGTAGGTATAATTTGTGAGGACAGTGGGCACTGTGTGTGCGAACAACAAGCACAGGGCATGCAGACAGTAGGCAAACGCGATAGCATGAACAAATAATATTAACTGTGCACGCAGACAACAGCAAACAAACACGATAACGTGTAAGGACAATAGCGGCAGTGCATACTGACAATATTAACTGTGCACGTGAACAGCAGCGCATAAAACAGCAGTGGACAGACACGACAATGTGTATAGACAGCATTAACAGCCCTGTGGACAGTAGCAACAGCGTGCAGAAGTAGCACCAGCAGCAAGTGAAACAACACCAATAGTGAAGGAAGGAGAAGATCCATATTCTGCTCTAGCAGTTTGTATAAATTAAGTGATCATTTTCTAGAAAAGGTTTTAATCACAAACTCTTGATAAATGTGTTGAAAAAGGGTAGGATACCCTTAGAGTGATCGAGAGATCAACTCCTTAATTGGGAGATAGTTATAAGTAATTAAGAAGTAGTCTTTCCATAAGTGGTTTATAAGTAATCCTTTCACACCATAACTATATTCCTTGATAACAAGAGTGGATTGTATGATTTAAGAGTGATCCTATCACACTGTGGATGTAACTCATACATTATGAGTGAACCACGTAAAAATTGTCATGCGTTCTTGGGTGTTTGCGCATTAATTTTTATTTATATGGTCGCACTTATATAAAGGAGAAAATTAAAAATTGGATCATCGGTTCTAACAAGTTACAGAAATTAAATCCAGATCAATTTGTAAAAAGAAAATAGCCTATACTAATTCACCCCCCTCTCAGTGTGAAAAGGTAAAAGAAAGAGAAATGCATTTTGCGGAAAACTCATGCTTTGATTAAAAATTTACTAAGGGATGTTAACAAAGATTCCAATCTTTAATTGATTTAGGATGATTGAAATGGTGATCCCTTACATCGATAAATAAAAATGAGATTTTCTAAAAATATTTTAAAAGGATTTGAATATTTTAAACAATGATCCTCAACACTGAAAATAAAAATATGATTTCTTAAAAATATTGTAAAAGGATTTAAATGCTTTTTAAGAATGAGATTTTTGCAATTAATATTAACATTGTATTGGAATAGGGTAACTTTAGATATTCGTTTGTTATGACAGTAACTAATTTATTATGAATGAGTTAGGATTACAACTTTAAATATTGTACTAACATAAGATCAATTTTTCTTCTTTGTCACCTTCTTGGATCAATTTGAGTGTACAAGGGTACCAATCTATGAACATTTAGCTAAGGCAATTAAGGGTATTGGTATGAATATAAAGATGCCATAGTATGGAACTAATATGACTATTGAGGATTAAATAGCTCTTAAAGGTTATCGAATGATTGGTAAATAGGATATGGTCTTAACTCACTATCATATTCAGTCATATGAACTTCTTTTGTTTTTTTTAAGTCATGCTAGTTTTCTTGAATATTGCAAAATCTGTAGTAGTGTCAACGATTCTTGGTAGTAATAGGGAAATGTATATGCCACGTAACATGTTGGTTGTTATTATATAGTTGTACTTAACAAAAAATATTTAATGTGAATCCAATTGAACTAATGAGTTAATATTTTGGGTGGATAAAAAAAATAAAGTGGGCACAATTTTAAAAACTCTCAAATTTGGTAGATCAAATTTAATTAATGAACTAATGTGTTGGATAGATTTAAAAAAAGAAAAAGAAAACTAAATAAAATAGATATAAATATAAAACTTTAAATTAGTCTTTCTACTTCAAAACTATTCTCTTTGCAGAAGCTTTGTATGCTGGGAGAGACAAAACTGGATGTGGGGTTATTAACGATAGGTCTCTGCATAAACACAAGATATATAAATAGGCCATTAACCCTGCAATTTAATTACTGCGGCCTTGTATATTCTGAAATGCTTCCAGTGGCTTATTGAAGTCCATATCGTAGGGTAAAACTGGAAGATCAGCTGGTAGTGTGTCTAAATTTAAACCCTCCTCCTTCAGCTTCATGACCACTTCCTCAAACAAAACCCGGTTTCCCTCCGCAGATAGGTGCAAGCCATCACTGTATTGTCAAACATATAACAATATTTATAAACAAAAAAAAAAGAAATCATACTCTTTATTGCATTTGAAAATTTGTAAAACCTAAAATAGTAAAATCTTACAATCACTGCATTTCATAGAATGCGAAAGAAATGTTTGTTCTGTAACATTTTAGTTAAGGTGTAAAACTTAGTCTTTTATGGTGCAGTATTAGGATCAAAACATAAAACAATTAATAAGTCTCATATTTTTCCTACTTTGTACATCTCTTTTTTCTCTCTATTCTTTAACTCCTTTTTCTTTCTCAGTTTTGCTGTCGTAGCTCTTTTCTCATGCAAAAGTATTTACGTCATTTCCGATTAAGTTAATTTTTTTAACCACTTTAGGGGGCTGAAATTTTCACTATTGATCGAATTCTTTATGGGCTTTAATTAGAACACCAGATAGAGTTTTCGTTTCTTTTTTCTTCTTTTTGATTCATCGGAAGGTAAAACTGTTAAAATTTTGCAAATGTAAATTTTAACCCGTGAAAACTAAGCTATACCAAACGCACGGTGAAGCATATGTGGACAAGCATACCATGAAAGCTGAGATACCTGAGACAAGAGTTCTGCCAGTCAGGCAACTGCTGTATTGTGGTCCAGAGATCCAGTACTGGGCATCCAGACTCTTCAGCAACGCCAATGCAGGCCTTGGCATAAGCACCAGCAGCTTCATTGGTCCTCTCAGCCAGGCACATTGGATTCTCAACATAGGGATACCTGCAAATTTTAATTAGAATTTCTTTTCACTTCTCAATACTTGCAAATGGTGACCGAGGAATGACTAAGATCTATACACTAATAGTGTTCTTCATTATGGCAATGTAAAGCATACCGGATGCGCGCATCTTCATCAATTGGAGGGGGAGTAATCAGCAGAATGATAGCATTTAGCCAACGCTTCTGGGACATTAAAGTAAAGGAGAATATGTTAACGTTGCAATTAGAATTCAATTTTTAATTTCAATTCTAATTCTAATTCAAATCTCAGTACTACACCGAATTCTCTAACCACTTAATGGGCGACGATGTAATCCGCCATCATTGTTGGTAATAATAACAATAGTTTGTCACATAGCTAACGGCGGTTGCCGCCAGTGGTTGTCATGCGTCGACAATAATTGTCACGTGGTGGTCGCAATTAGTTGACCTCCTTGTCAAAGTAGAGTGATCCTCAATGGGGTTGATGCCCGGTGGCGGCGGCCAACCGGCACTTCTTGTCGGCAATGGTCCCTAACACTCTACCTTTGGCTGTATTCAATAAGTGTTCAATCTATGTATGTGGCAACTTAGCCTGCCAAGTTAAAACAAGGTAAGACATTATTAATTCAGTTGGGTCCGTGCGTGGAGCCACTTTGTGTCTAGACCTAACGGCCGCCACTAACAGCGACCAACTGGGACATGGCCATCCACAACACAACACAACACTTTCTTATTGGCACCATCACTCACGACGGCTCTCCTCCTTCGTTAAGAGGACCAACGGTCTGCAATCAAAGCAATGCCTCCCGTCTTTTTAGTTGACTTTTAAAAGATGTACTCTCCTTTATTATTATTATTATTATTATTATTATTATTATTATTATTATTATGTCACAATATTTATGTACTACCGTAGACAAAGAGCACGTTAGCAGAAAAATTATGTTTTATATTCTTTCGTATTGTGATAAAGTATATTTGTAATGAATCGATCTAAATTTTAATCTCATTCCTCATTTTTAAACAAGTAAGTTAGTAGATTATATTCCATCTATATATATATATATATATATATATATATATATATATATATATATATAAGTCTTCAGCCGGTGATGGGGCTAGAAGCCTAGAATCTAACCAAAACATTTCTTCATTTAATTAAAGAATGAAATTATATTATGCACTAACATATAAATCAATTAAGAACATATGTAAAATAGATGCAAAATGATATATCGTGACTATTAATTATAATTAATTATTATACTAAAAAATTATGTTGATTATAATAATTTTTTTTTATTTTATATCTATTTCACTTCTAACTGTAAGAGAATTTAATTTTTTTCGTTGCTTACGCCACTTAGAGGATAGATTCCTATGTACATATATATATATTTATATACATATTAGTATCTCGTATGCGCACCTTGAGAAATGAGACAATAAAGTGGAGGTTTTCCCGGTATTCTTGGAGGGGGACATGCTGGAAGGCAGAGCATCTATCGGGAAGGCAAGCATCGTTTGCTCCAAAGAACACCGTGACAGCCAATACCGGCGCGCCCCCATCTTCACCGCTTTCCACCGGCGGAAAAATCTTCTCCAGCACCATTCGAGTCCACCTAGTGTTATACCCAGTATACCCTCTTAGCACCTCATCCGCCTGGAAGGAAGGTCAGGAATCAAACAACCCAATATATATATATACATAATATTGCATACTCGGAAGAAAAAACGATGAGAAATTGAGTGTTGAGCAAATTAGATATGAAAAAGGACTATGAGTTTTGTCACAATGAGTGTTCTCCCGAGAACCTTGAATCATTCAATAAAAAGCAAAAGGAAAAAGGAAAAAAAAAAGATAGAGAGAGAGAGAGAGAAAGACGATGAGCCTTGTAACTAAGTAATACGTACCGTGCGACAGAGCTTGTTGGTGAGAGCGGCACCCCAGCCACCATCAGCAAAGGAGAATTCAGTGATGGAGTCGCCGAAAATATAGATCTTTGGCCTCATCATCTCTTTGACTTCTGATAGAAATGATATGCGAGATGGTTGCTTTGCTTGGTCGATCCTAAGTGATTTCCCCTTCTCTTCCTTTATAAACCAAAGCTTCCCGTTGACTTTGAAAGTTCAGACGTCCCTCATGTAATGCATGCAGTATTATGAGACCTGGGATCTGAATTTTTGATATCTTTGCTGATTTTGAGAAAGGTAGAAAGGGAGAAAGCCTCTCAGAACCTTAGGTTCACACTCTCTCACACACGCGCACACTCCCCCCCCCCTCTCTCTCTCTCACAACTCCCTATATAGCCTGCAGGATCAAAGGCCTGGTTTGCTCTTGTGCGTCGCCGCCTGTAGTTCTTTGTGAGTACAAATTGACTTTAATGGTCTTCCTCTGTTTTTTCCTTTTTTGTCAATTTTATGCCCCTTGGCACCAATAAAAAATTCGAAGTTTTGGTCCTTTCGATCTGTCGTCGTTTGTTGCATTCTATTCCCAAACCCCCCCCCCCCTAAAAAAAAAAATTTCTAAGGATGAAGATAAGGTTGATCAGACATGGTTGCCTCAGTTGTCTTTTCGATATTGTAATTACAACACATATGTTAGGGACCACCCTAAATGCACCATTTTGAGTCATGGTAGATCCTATTTATAGTATATATATATATAAAAATAAAAAAAAACGGATGTGATATAATATTCCACAATTTTGTCACGGTGGATTATGCCTTTACATCACTTAATGGACTCGATTCTTTAGGCTAAATTTATTTGAACAAACTTCATGGAAACTAAATACTCACAGAATTGTATAGAATTAAAATATATGTCCAATTCTACTAAATACTTTAGTGGAAAGAAATATTAACACCAATTAAAAATTAAAAAAATTACGTGGACACATTTTTTTTAATAGGATAATGGCACGATTAACATAACAACATGCATTCAATGGTTGTTGCAGGGTATTTAACTATTATAAATATAAAATCAATAAATTCTGAAACTAACATTATGATCATGAATATAACTACGTACATATTTGTGCACTTTTAAAGAAGCAATGTGGAAATTGCTGAATATAAGATATGCAATTATCAGTTAAATAAACTCGTTTAATAAAAATAAAAAAGAATGTATCTAACAAATGATGCTGTTGTATCTGTGTCAACCGTATGTCAAATTCTTGTATTCATGGAATAGAGCTCTTTGAAAATTTGCAAAAAGGTGACTTTTTATGACTTGTAGGTTACTAGGTTGCAATATTACTACTACATAATTAATTTTTTTTGACTAGATCCAGAATAATAATGTGATAAATATGCTAACAATTAGTCAATCTTTCAGGCATTACTTACTAATATTTTGTATTAATTACAAGAATGATTGGATCGAGAATGATGATTACTTGGTCTATTCGGCTGGCCCAAAATGAGTGTTGTTTCACAGGTAAATCGTTTTTGGTGGATCAATTATGCTACCTAGTGCAAAAGCAAATATAGCGGTGGATAATGACCAAGTGGCCAATGAGCTCTTTCTCCTACAACAATTTCTTTCTAAATCTCAAGAAGCTTTAGTCTACACAAATCAATAAGATTCATTCTCCGGGTCTAACATGGGAGAAGCCACCAATAACTACGTTCAAATTCAACATAGATACGACCATGAGAAGGGAGTAGGGAATGACAAATATAGGAGGTATTTTTAGGGAGAAAGCAAGGCATGTGATCAATCCTTACTCAAAAGCAATCATGGATACAAGTATTAATGAGGCAAAGTTAGTAGCAATTAAGGAAATTGTGAGATTGTGTGCCTACTGGAGGGAGGTTGGTCATGCCCCATGAACTATTAAAAACAACTCATGTGTAGCAATAGCATGTATAAATTGTAGCGTTGGAAGACTTTAGAATCTTGAGTTGGTGTTTCATTACATATGGGCCAATATTAAAGGCCAAGTTTCTCTTGTCTTCTGATCACGGAAATGAAACTTTTTTGTTGATGCAATGACAAAGCAAGGAGTGCATAGGTGCATGGATTTCTTGACATGGATATAACAGTGTTAATCTAAACTCCACGAAGTAATCAAACAAACAAGAAAACACCAGAATGTAACGTGGTTCGGTCGATGTGACCTACATCCACGGGAAAGACAGAGGGAATAATTTTATTACTAGAGAGAGTATGTTACAGAAACAAAGAATGCGGCTCTCCTCTCTATCTCAATCTTATAACCCTAATATGCCTATATATATATAGGGATATAAGACAAGGGTCAAAAGAGTAATTCTAACTTAACTAGAATACAAGGCATATTCTAACAAATCTCCATCTTGCATTCTATTTTCAAAACACACAACAAAATAGAATCCTTCTGTCTCTCCTCCAAATGGCCCCTTAGGGCCAGTCAAACAAAACGAACACCAATCAAGTCCAAGCAATGCTTGAACTTGCTAGTTAAAACTGGTTTCGTCAACATGTCAGCTGGATTGTCTACAGTAGTGACCTTTCTCATTGAAATCAAACCTTGAGATATAACATCTCGCAAGAAATGGTATCTGACATCAATGTGTTTGGTCCTCTCATGATACACTTGATTTTTGGTCAAGTGTATAGCACTCTGACTGTCACAGAATACGGTGGTAGTTTCCTGTGATAAACTCAAATCAATGACCAAACCTTTCAACCAAATAGCTTCCTTGACTGCTTCTGCTATTGCTATGTACTTAGCTTCTATGGTGGAAAGAGCAACTGTTGATTGCAATGTTGCCTTCCAACAAATGGCACAGCCTGAAAGAGTGAAAACATAACCAGTTGTTAATCTTCTTCTATCAAGGTCACCTGCATAGTCAAAATCCACAAAACCAGTAAACAACCTACTGCCTCTGCTGAACATCAGTCCTACATCTGTAGTGCCTCTAAGATACTAAAGTATCCATTTAACTGCTTGTCAATGTGCTTTCCCAGGATTAGCCATATATCTACTAAACACACTAACTGCCTGTGAAATATTTGGACGAGTGCAAACCATAGCATACATAACACTGCCCACTATACTAGAGTATGGAACACATGACATATATTCCTCCTCCTCTAGGCTATTAGGTGACAAAGAGGCTGAAAGTCTTAAGTGTGATGCCAAAGGAGTACTTACCGGTTTGCAACTCATCATCCCAAAACGATCAAGAACCTTCTCAATGTACCTTTTCTGTAAAAGGCGCAACTCTCCTACTTGCCTGTCTCTGGTGATCTCCATGCCCAAAATCCTTTTTGCAGCCCCCAAATCTTTCATCTCAAAATTTCTACCAAGTAGCTTCTTCAAACTATTGATCTCAGATATGCTTGTAGAAGCAACAAGAATATCATCGACATATAGTAGCAGATAAACAAATGATCCATCACGAAGCTTCCTATGGTAGACACAACTGTCATACTCACTCCTTAAGTAACCATGACCAACCATAAAGCTATCAAACTTCTTATACCATTGTCTAGGAGACTGCTTTAAACCATATAAAGATTTCTTCAACCTACAAACATGATCCTCCTTGCCTTCAATCTGGAAACCCTCGGGTTGATTTATATAGATAACTTCCTCAAGATCGCTATGTAGAAAAGCAGTCTTGACATCAAGCTACTCCAGTTCCATATCATACATAGCAACCATAGCTAGAAGCACACGAATGGAAGTGTGCTTCACAACTGGAGAAAACACCTCATTGAAGTCAGTCCCTTCTTTCTAGCTATAGCCTTTTGCAACTAGACGTGCCTTGTACCTTGCATCATCAACTCCTGGGATTCCCTCCTTCTTCTTGAAGATCTATTTGTAGCCAATAGTCTTCTTATCTTTGGGAAGTTTCACTAAGTCCCAAGTTTGATTCTTATGCAGGGACTCAATTTTCTCAATCATAGCAATACTCCACTGGGAAGATTCGGCATAAGTGACAGTCTCTGAGTAGTTTCTAGGTTCATTGTACTCCACCTCTTCCGTTACTGTCAAACAATAAGCAAAATCTGAGTATGAAAACCTAGCTGGTGGCTTGATAGTCCTTCTGGGTCTGTTTTTGGCGATATTGTACGGCTGTGCCTGTTAAGTATCTAGAGTATCCTCATTTGTTTCTAAAGTACCAACCCGAATCTATTGACCTGACTTAGAAGGAATATCACTTTCAAACTCCACCTGCTGTCTGGAACTCCCACTATCTTCATTGTTTGGCCTTAAGACTTCCTTTTTTGGATGCAACAAGCAGATTCATCAAATGTCACGTCTCTGCTAATAAGGAATTTTAGAGACTTAGGATCTGGACACCACAACCTATAACCTTTCACACCAAAAGCATAGCCAAGGAAAATGCATTTCTCAACCCTCGGTTCAAGCTTTCCATTATTAACATGAGCATAAGTAGGATAGTCAAATATCTTCAAATCAGAATAATCTGCAGGTTTGCCTGACCACACCTCTTCTGGTGTCTTACACTCAATGGAAGTAAAAGGAGATCGATTTACCAACCAATAAGCTGTATTAACTGCTTCTGCCCAAAACTCCTTGCCCAAACCTGCATTGGATAACAGACATCTAACTTTCTCTATCAAAGTCCTGTTCATGCGTTCTGCAACTCCATTCTACTGTGGAGTTTTTTACAACTGTGTGGTGTCGAACAATGCCTTCAATTTTGCAAAACTCATTGAATTCGTTATTGCAAAAGTCAAGGCCATTATCTATTCTCAGCCTCTTAATCTGCTTTCCAGTCTGCTTTTCAAGTAAAGTTTTCCACTACTTAAAGGTTCTAAACACTTGACTTTTCTGTTTCAAGAAATAGACCCAAATTTTGCGAGAAAAATCATCAATGAAAGTGAGCATATAAGCAGCACCCATACCTTTAGAGAGAACCCGAGAAGGACCCTAAAGATCTGAATGGATGTAGTCCAATGTTCCCTTTGTTTTATGGATGGCTGTACTGAAGCTCAACCTCTTCTGCTTCCCAAAAACACAATTCTCACAAAATTCCATTTTTCCAGTGTTCTGACCACACAAAAGACCTCTCTTACTCAAAGCAGCCATACCTCTATCACTCATGTGTCCCAGCCGCATGTGCCACAACTTTGTCACGTCTGAATCTGAAACTGAAGTAGAAACTGTAGTTGAGTCTGTGACTGTCGAACCATGCAAGAAATACAATGTGCCAATTATGGCAGCCTTCATCAATACAAGAGCACCTCTGGAAACCTTCAGAACTTCACCTTCACACCCAATTTTGCAGTCATTCTTCTCAAAAGTGCCCAAAGAGATAAGATTCTTCGTCAAATCTGGAATGTGTTTGACCTCAGACAAGGTCCTAATGACACCGTCATGCATCTTGATCTGCACTGTACCAATCCCAGCAACCTTACATACGTCATCATTACCTAACAAAACACCACCATTGATTGGCTTGTAAGTGGTAAACCATTCCCTATTAGGAGTCATATGTTGCGAGGTTCCAATGTCCATGATCTAGGTATCCTGAAATCTGCCTTGGCCTTGAGTGACACAAAGTAGATCATCACTCTCATTTGCTGCCACATGAGCTTCTCCTGGTGAATGGTTCTTCTGATTACTGTCACTTACTTTCTGCTTCTTTTTCAACTTGTAACAATCAGACTTGATGTGTCCTTTCTTCTTGCAATAATTGCATGTCAAATTCTTGTGCCTTGATTTCGATCTTGATTTTCCTGAATTCCGACCTCTCTCCTTTGATCTTCCTCGATCAATGATCAAACCAACACTCTGATCTGGTGTCTCAGAAGATGTCAAACTACTATCAATTTTCTCCTTGGCCTGCAAATTAGTCTTGACATTCTCAAGGGAAATATTTTCTCTGCTATAAATCATAGTATCTCGAAAGTGCTTGTATGAAGGAGGCAAAGAACACAATAGCAATAAAACTTGATCCTCGTTGTCAATATGAACATCAATCTTGCTCAAATCAGTAATAATTGAACTGAACTCACCAATATGTGATTTCAAAGAAGTACCTTCTGACATACGTAGAGTGTAAAGGCATTGCTTTAATCGAAGCCTGTTAGTCAAAGATTTTGTCATGTACAGACTTTCCAATTTTAGCCACGCACCAGCTGCTATTCTTTCACCGAGGATTTCTCTCAAAACTTCATTTCCCAAACTAAGTTGAATGGAGGATAGAGCTCTATCATCCATGTCATCCCAATCTGCATCGGACATTGATTCCAGTTTTTTTTCCTTGCCAAGTAGGGCCCTTTTTGTACCTTCATGCGTCAGAATTGCCATCATCCTAACTTGTCAAAGTGCAAAACTAGTGTTTCCATCAAACTTCTCAATTTCAGACTTCACCGTTGATAAAGATGAAGAAGCCATTGCAATAAAACACCCAAAACGAAAATTGAAAAATATAAATTGATGGCCCAAATTAATAAAATTACCCAAGTTACAACCAAACTAAGTAGGTAAAAGGCTAATGGTTAAATTTAATAAAAAGACAAGAAGGCCAAACGAGGCAGGATGGCCTGGCGGGACGGCGAGAAAGTAAAGGCTGAACTCTGCATTTCCAATATATCTCACCTACCGTTTCCTTTAGAAAACAATGTCAATCCGATTTTGCGTTGCCCACCGTGAAAAACAGAGCCAAAAACGCCACAAAAGCAAAGCAAGAGAAAGTCGAGGTTCTTTTCGCCGCTAAAGGTAGAGGTGGCTGGAGGGCTGTCGCCGGGGAGGTCGAGGGCGAAAAGTCTTGTCAAAAGCGGGTCCCCTATATCCAGTTTGTTGCGGAGACGGAAGGGTCAGGGGCGTCGTATGGCGCAACAAGAACAATTAATTATAGCGAGATTGAGGAGCTTGAGGCCAGCTGAGGCTCTATCGCCGTTGAAGGAAGGCCCAGATCAGGATAGCAGTGGGGATTCGAGGACGGATGGGAGGTGGGGCCACTGGATGAAGGGTCAACTCTCGAGAACGCCTTCCGTCAAACGATGTTTCGATTAGGGTGTCTTTTATGTTGAGGTGAGGCAATGGCTCGACACTACTAACGTGCACCGGAGCAAGAGGCGCACCCAAAACGCTGAGCAGCAACCTCAGATCAGACCGCTTGCAAGCGTTGGACGAGGCGACGAAAAAGACAGCAGCTCGATCTGTTCCCTCTTCCGTCGGCTTCTCCTGAATCTCCTTAGTGTGATTGTGATAACGCAGATTAAAGTCTGTAGAACTGTAGCAATATGAGGTTCAGGCCACCGCTGTGCCGGAGAGTGCCAGTGAGGGCGAGAAGTCAGACGGTCTCGGCAGGACTTTAGTTCTTGGATCTTTTTTCAGGCTCTGATACCAATTTGTTAATCTAAACTCCACGAAGTAATCAAACAAACAAGAAAACACCAGAATGTAACGTGGTTCAGTCGATGTGACCTACATCCACGGGAAAGACAAAGGGAATAATTTTATTACTAGAGAGAGTGTGTTACAGAAACAAAGAGTGCGGCTCTTCTCTCTATCTCAATCTCATAACCCTAGTATGCCTATATATATATATATATAGGGATATAAGACAAGGGCCAAAAGAATAATTCTAACTCAACTAGAATACAAGGCATATTCCAACAAACAGTTCAACCAAATGTGAGTGATTAAGTAAATTGACTTAGTTAGTTAATTATGACTTAAGTGGAGAAATGTCCATTTAAATCGAACCTCACATAAAGTTAGAAGTCTTCTTTTGTAATATAAAGAGAGGGAGACTATCAATTTTTTATATAAGGTTTCCTAATGTGATAAGGCTGTCACTTTTTTGTTTAGGGTCTTCAATAGTATAATCTTGTATTACATTTTTTAGTTGATATTAATTTCTCCTTACCTTTCAAAAATAAATAATTTTAAACATAATTAAGTCATTGATGAATATGACTAATTTAAATTATAAAGTTATATATATATATATATATAACCAATCTTTTGTTTTGCTAATACATACAAAAAATCTAATCTTAAGTCATGTGATAATGCTCAAGCTTATAAGAAAAAAATTGATAATCAAGTTAAGAAAAAATCTCTAATCACATTAATGATTCTGACTTTCACAAATTTAAATATGTTTTTTATAATATTATTTATATAAAATATTTAGTTTTAAAATTTAGAAGATTAATATTTGATAACAATAAACTTATTGAAAAATCTAACACATTACACATTTGTCTTATAGATTGATTTTAAGGCATAACAATGCTTTGCCTCAATAGATAAGCCTTTTTATTGCATTCATAAGAATGATTTAAAGATAAATAGGATGTGACACTATACCCTCTAATTTTTGTGTTAGAAATAAGGATTTTGAGACAAATGAGGTGTGATTCTAAACGAATATCTCATTCTATTAAATAATTCTATTCTTTGAACATATGAGATAAAATACTAATTTAATTTAATTACTTTATGCAAACAATTCTTCCAGAAAAATTTTAATTTTATATGATAGATAAAAAAAAAAGCATTTCAAATGCAGAAAATTCCTTCAAAAAAATCTCAAAATATGTATGTAGTGAAAATTTGATTCCTCTTAATTTGGGAGAAAAAGGATATGACCAATATTAGGCTAACACGTTTTTCTTTATTGGTGGACGCGTGTTTGTGCAGGAGAAGAAGATTCCTGTCTTGTCTATGCCGAATAGTTTGGTCAGCCTCCATACATATCAACTTGTCGTTTCATTTTTGGTTTTTCCATTGACAGCTAAAGTACTCATTGTTTATATTTTCTTTTATTTGCACGTGTACATTTATTCATTTTTAGTTTTTAATGGCTAAATGAAAAGAAAAATGATCTCGTTCACTTCTTTCTTCTTTCTTTTTTCCGGCCTTTTTAGTTGTTAATGGGAAATTATAATTCAACTAATTGTACTTGCAGTTCATGGATATTTGGTTCAATTGATTTGATTTAGATGATTTACGAAGATAACTATTTGGTTAATGAATTAGTTTTGATTTGCATCTTATACGTCTTGTGTCTTCATTCATAAAGACGGAGAGTACATTATGGATCACTAAGATTCAAAATTGGGCCTTTGTTTAATGCAATTCGTGATGCATATAAATTATCAATAAACACTTGTACATGACTATGCCTTTTCATGCTTGTAGGCTGACAAATCATTTTTCTATTTGCATCAACATCATGGTAAAGTTTGTGGCGTTTGCGTATTGATTTTCTAATAAATTAATAAAAATTAAAATGAGATCTGCGCTATTTTGACATAGCTAACTAAATTTGGTGCTTGAATTGTATGCTTGCTTATAAAGTCTACAATTACAATTCAACGACGTTGGTTGGTGAAAAGATGAGGTTTAAATATGAAGTGAAGACAATTCTCTTTTTCCCATTAATAGAGACGAAAACGAAAGGAATTGATGATTGAAAAGTAATGGGAATAAAAGGTATTAGGCTCCATACAGTTGACCATGTGGGATGCTGTGATTTCTGTGTGTACTTTTCGTTCTTAGCGACCAACAAGAAGAAGACTAATCGTTGGCATGCGTTTTCTTTTTTTTTTAAAAATTGAAACATTAACAGTGTGTGTCGGTGTGTGTGTTTGTGTTTATTATTCCAGAATGAAACATCTACATACATTCATACACAGAGAAAGAGATACTTTGAGGAAAACAACCCGTTCTCTCCTGCTTAGATGAGGCCAAGTTGGGCATGTTTTAAGCCTATCAAATCAGGTTGTTAACTCGAACAAGTATCTCCCAATACAATAGAAAGCTATGGATATTCAAGTAAGAGTTCACCAGCATCACAACATTAAAATAAGGCCTATATGTACCCAAAAAGCATAGAAGTACATAACCTTTTTTTTTTTTTTTCCTTCTTTAGATATAGGAAGAATTTGATCATAACATTTAGATGGTATATCAAATGGAAATTAAGAGGAATTGGTTCAAAACCTCTGCTTTTCAACTTCCTTACCACTGTAGGATGATTAAACCTTAACTACACACAAGCAAAAGGCCCGGTCAAATGCATGTTGTTTGAAAGAAATCAAGAGTGAAATGAAGGTAGCGGCGAAGATTGTTGGAATTTAAGCTGCTTAAATTTCAACTAGAGAATCTAATAATTGCTCTAGAATTCCAGGCAGCTTAAATTAACGTTTTGGAGCTCTAGAATTCAGCTATAAGACACTGTATGTGAACAATCTTCCAGTAATCATACGGAAATATTGCCTATAAAGTCCATAAAGGGAAAAGTCTCCTTGGAAAATAAATAATCAATATCCCTAATTTTTGTGTCGATCATAATCGAAGACATTAAATTTTTATGTCAAATTTATAATCTTTGTGTTGTTCCACAAGTGGTTCGTTTCTTTCTTTCGGTTGAAGTATTGTCGCTGTAGTTTACTTGTCGACAGCAACCAAATCCTTCATGAGTTAAGGCGAACTTCCTACATTGACCTTGTTTATTCGCAATTACTCATATGAATTGTGGCCTTCAAGGCCCAACCTAAGGGTAAGGATGATTTTGAATTCTCTTAGATGAATGATTGCATTGTAAACTATTAGCTGCATATAATGAATATTGGAATAGTTATTTTTAATATTCCTTATATTTTTGGATTAGTCATAGAACCCACTTGCAAACATTTTGTCCCAACAATTTGATTCTTGCACTTTATTTGAAACCCTCAATCTAATTAGGCCTCGTGAGTCGGGTGAGACCAAATTGGATAAATGTTTTCTAATAGGCTCGTTGATGAGGGCGAGACCAAATCGGCTAAATGTTTTCTAACAGGCTCGTTGATGAGCCATATGTTTATTTTGACCCATTCATACTCTCAAATATTTTGGGCTCTTACTTGGCCTAACATCCCTGCACATCTGTACACTTTTAACTAAATAAAAAATAAAAATAGAGAGATACTGTTGTTTAAAACAGTTGTTGATCTATAAATTTGTGATAAAAGAGAAGGTAGGAATTTGAATTTTCTCTCCTTCGTTCTCCTCTTTATATATATATATGAACCATATGACAGTTTTTTTAAGCAAGACAAAAAAAAAAAAAAAGAGTGTAAATTTGGAATTCTAATTAGTTTGCCTCCTTAATATTGACTTTAACTTTAGCTAGGACAATATCAATAGGTAGTCATTAACCATTTGATTTTATTTTCTAAAAAAAAAATTCAAAGTGAGTTATTATCTTTCGAATTTTTTAAATAATGTAAGCAACATTTTTAAAAGTATCAATGTTAGTTTATTCATAAAACATTGACGTACCACTTCCGTGGGACCTATGGTTCACCATAATTAATTTAGGTATTGGTTATGTTTATTCTATTTTTTTATTATAACTTTTTTTAAGGTAAGGTGATGTTAATATTAAGCAAAAAATCATGTATAAAAACATTTGTGCTAAAACTTTCAACAGAAAGTAATAGTTTCAAATATACTAAGAGACTTTGAACAAAAAGATAATAATTTTTATCACTTCATAGAATAAAAGAAGACTTTTAGCCTCTTAAGAGGTTTAATCTAAACGGACATCCTCCCTTTGAAGTAATAATCAATTAACTTGACTAATCTACCTAATCACTAACTAAGTTAAAGTTTATACCTATACAAGACAATCAACATGCCTACTCAATTCTTATTTTGCCATTGTCTATAAAAAGTTGCATTCTCGTGGTCAAAAGATAAAGGAAACCTAATCCTTGTCTCTATTATCATTATAATGGAACACTAATGTAAAATTTCAAAATCTTTTAGTCATTGCCATTGATACACATTATTGCTATGTGCAAATTACATTTAATGATTAACAAGACTTGGCTTGTATCTCTCCATTGAGCCTATAGCCTTATGGTCTTCTAAATTGCTAGTGATTTTACCTTAATAATGCTTGACACTATAACTGGTTTGAAAAGAGACAAATCATATACATTGTATCCCTTGCAATACACTCCCAATACCAAACACCCCTATGTGCTTATCATAGTCATATTAGTATTGAATTTGAACATACCCTTGAAAGGCACCTCTTATGTAAGACTAGTAGAGTGAAACCAACTAATTTGTATAGGTTAAATATCTTTAAGGGTCAGTAGGAAATCGTTGCGTGAAAAAGAGCTCATTAGTCATTAGCATTTACCCACCACCACATTCATATTTGTACAAGGTTACAAAATCAATCCACCAAGAACAATTTACTTGAAAAATGACCCTTATTCTAAGCTAGCCAAATGAACTAAACAATCATATAGAACTCCATCAACTGTATCTTCTTCAACTTACATTCATGACCCAATTCATGTCATAGATTTCATGACTGATCTAATAAACTTAGGACCACCCACAAGATGTCCTACTAGCTTAAACATTTACACTATGCAATCCAAATCAGAGTACAATGTAAAAAGATGTGGTTAACTAATTCCTATACCTCTTTACAAACTATGCAACTCAAGTTGAAACTCCCTTCTCCTTCAATCAATCTAAGGCGTTATTTCACTAATAATCGTCCCTTAATTAATTATCAAATAAAAATCTTCACCTTTGGCTGAGCTAGCCTATGCCACACATAAAAAGGTGTGACATCAAATGACCCCCTTTGACCATCTATTACATTGTAGAATGACTTCACAATAAATATACCATTCCTTTTTGCTCGCCATATTAGCTTATTTACCTCTATTTATGAAAGTCATCAGTTATGCAATAATCCCTTAAACTCCCTGAGTAACTCCTCCTTCTAATCAAACAATCGATAATGCTATGGAATATTCCATTCTCACCTATCATCCACCTATTATACGAAACTATATACTAGGCATTCTTTAATCTTTGCTAAGGCAAAAAGTCAAGGAAATTGTTGATGTCATGGAAATTGTTGTATTGGAGATAATGGTATTATTAACAAATTATAGATGTGTTAGTCTAATTTTATTGTCAATAAAGATACCTTTTATAAGGTTTAGCTCTTTTTTAAATAAGGATTTCAATCACTTTATTGCAAGTAAGAACAAAAAAGTCAAGTAATGTCATTGATATGTAAATGTGTTATTAACCAATATGGATATTTACAATGTCAATATACACTCCTAAATCCATTGCCTCTATTTTTTTACTAAAACTCATATGCTTAAAAGTATCCATTAAGAAGCTTTATTCCATATAGTCACAAGCCTTTTCAAAATCAATCTTCATCGCTACCTCTCCATCTTACCTTTGCTTTATCTTCATAATTGTCTTATTGTTAAAAAGGATGTTATCTAAAATATTACATTGCCTTAGAAATGTGAATTTAAATTTCCCTACTACCTTTCCAATCATTAATCTAAGTCATCTAAAAAGTACCTTGACTAGATTTTTACATATAGACCTAACTAAAAAGATTGGGTGGAATTAACCCAAAGACTTTGCACTAACCACCCTTGGTAACAAAATCAAAAAGATAAAGGTGATAAACCTAAACAATTTAACTTTCACATTAAAATTCTACATGAAATCCATCATTAATTATTTTACTATCTTCTAATGTTATTTAATGAAATTTAGGTTAAATCCATCCAACCTTGGTACCTTGTTACCATCATAATCCTTGATTGCATCTCATATCTCCAACACTATGAATGGACTTTCCATGATTATATCAGCTACACCTTCTAATTTCTAAAAGAAGCTACTATCCATTTTTAAATATAATGGCATAGAAGTATCTAATTGTTCTTTAAAGTGGAACCATATAGCTATTTTAATCTCTATATTATCAATATAGGTTTGCCCCTTAGTTATAATGTGGTCAATCATGTTCTTGCTTCACCAATTAAATGAGATGTGAAAAAATTTTGAATTTTTGTCCCTCTCAACTAACCATTAATGTGATGATTTTTTGAACCATTATTACTTATTTCTTTAGGCCAAACCAATAATCTGCCTTTGCCTACATCAATTCCATCCTTTCTATATTTGATAACAAGTGTGTTTCCTACTTTAAAGATAATTGCTCCACCTTTAACTTGACTTTCTTTAATCCTCACTATCTTTCTCTGCAATCCTTCACACTCTAGGCTTTTAGAAAATTTTTTATCGATTTCATGCTATCATATAATACATCTCCTAGGTGGCTCATATTCTATCTATGACTACACCTCCTGAATGTTTTCTTAATTCTTTATTATCCCCTTAATGATTATAGTATTTAAATAGTTTAAAGTCGCACTATTTGTCATTCATCTCAATGCAGACCCTTAAATGGTCATTGAAGTAATTGTGAACACCCTATTGTTTCAAGTTCAAAATCACCACTAACTAATCCACCACAATCAAAATCTATTAACCTTAGCTCATAAAAGGATTCTCTTGAAAATTACACCATATATATTGTCATCCCTACACAGGCAAGTCAACAAGCCCTATATCATATGAAAGCTCATTAAACTACTGAATTATTCATCAATCATTAATACCACATACTTGTTGGTCCTCCACCATAACCATATTTAAATTACCCCCTAAATACCACTATCCCTAAAATCTATACCTTATACCTCACAATTCCTCTCAAAAGTCTTGTTGTTTTGAGTGATCATTCAAAATTTTGGAACATTTCTTAATTTGTGCATACCATCCTTATGTAAGGGCCATGCTAATCTTCTTTGTATCACTCCAATTTTATCAAATGTCCCCAAAGGATGGTATTTCAAGAGAAAAGGAATTAAGTTATCAAATGTCCCCAAAGGATGGTATTTCTATATTTGTTTTTTAGTATAACTTATAATCTTACAATATAGAAATTTATTTTATTATTTTTTATTTCAAGTAAATTCCATTTATTATGTAATGTAAGATCATAAGTGAATTATACTCACTAAAAAGTGAATCAAAATGGAAATTTCCATTAACTTAATTCATTTTGATTCTCTCTCTTCTCACACCCTTAAGTGACCATTCTTCCTCTTCTCCTTCAAGCATTTTCTCTCTTTAATCTTGTACATTCCTTTTTACTTACCATAGTGTTTCCTATAATTATGAGTTTAGTAGGAATTACCTATAGCCAAAACATAAATAACCTTCGCACTTTAAGATCCCTCTTAGACCAAAATGATCCATAGTTAAAATCACAAAATAAGTTCAAATTTTTACTAACAAAAATACAATAAAATGAAAATAAAGCACTTAATAGTTTGTCATTAATGAGAGTTACCTACTTTGTTAAGTAACAAAGATGCAAAAGAACACTTTACCCAATTCTTCCATAAGGCATCATTCATCGACATCAATGTTGATGTAATCATGATAGCAAATACAACTTGTAGCACAAAAACAAAATTACCTTTTTAAATAAGATTTTGAAAGAGAAAGACCAATAGATTATCTATCTCAAATGAAAGATGTAAGTGCAACTTAATCCCAATACCAATAAAGAGTGAACAACCCCTCTTAATTTAACTCCATAAACAACTTTAGTCAACATCTTTAGGATAGACAAATATCAAGGCAAGCTAGCACATATATTATCCTCAATCTTTATCACCTTCTTATTTGTCTAATAATTATAAGATATGATAACAAATATAATTTGCCTACAAAAGAGTGGGCCTATTAAAAGCTCACAAATGTATGCCAAATCATACATAAGACAAATTAAGTAACTTAATTTACACTTAGACTAACAATATGATAAGCATAACTACTCAAAGCAACACGTTGGCTACTTCATTAAAACCTATAACAATGCTAAATTTTATAACAATCTCTTGGTAATACAATTCATCAACTTACATAAGGAGAATGCCTTCATTAGGTTCATAAACTTAAGGTTAGAGTTAGTCAATAGTTAAGGACAATTCTAGTGCGGTAAGTTCTTTAGCACTTGCCACATATTAAGCATGATAAAGCTAACATCAAATGGAGGAAAGACAAGTATGTTGTTGAATAAATCAAGAGGAATTGCATGCTTAGCTTGAATGTTATGACGGGTTTCTCAATGGAGGAGAGCTTCATGAACATGGAGGAGAGGGTAGAACAATGCTTGATGCCCCACCCTATGTGGGTTATGGGGAATCAGGGGCATCCAGGAGCATTAAGAGGCGTGTATGTTGACTTCAAAGTCACCACCAATCATTTTGAGTGTAATTGGAACACTATAAGTAACATAATTTGCTTTATTAGGATTTTTCAAGATTTAGGACTATAGTTACATTTGGTGAAAGTCATAGTCAACCCAAATGTCTATTACATGCAACGATATTACTATTCACATTAATTTTATTTTTACATTTTTTGCTAATATTTTATTTATTTCTCTATCTCACTTTAATGATTTACTATAAAAGGCTAACACCATAATTTTAAAGAGTAGGTAATTTTTCAAGATGTTTTTTACAGTGATCTAATATATTAGAAGCAAAGATACAAACATATTGGAATTAATTAACATAATTTTATATTTATAGGCTCACCTTACATATTTTGAAATGGTATTATTACCTAAGAACTTATGTCCCTATTTTTTTTTGTTTGTTGGCTTTTTTCCTTTTTTTCTATTATTTTTCTTTTTTTTTCTATTTTTGTCTTTTTCCTATCTTTTGTCTTTTTTTCTCTCTCTTTCCTTTTCTTGCATTATTACTTTTACATTGCCTATTCATTCTTTTCTTTTCTTCTTCTTTTCTTTTTCTTTTTTTTTTCTTGTTCTCAAATTGTCTTCACCCTTTCTCTAATAATTCTTTTGTCCTAAAAAAAACTCTCTTGCTTCCCTTTATAGATAACTTTGATGATTAATTTTTACATTTTTTAGTTTAAAAATACCCAATCATAATTTTTAAAGGTGATTTATGATGGACAAAGGCAAGATTTAGCTCAAAAAGTGATTTTTTTACTAATTTTTAAATTGGGTATGGTAAAGGGAAAGGTTGGCAACTGTCAATGATGAGATGTCATTAGTCTCCAATTGATGTATGAAAGGCACCAATAGATAGATCATTACCTACTAAGTCTATAAACAATGGTGTTGTATAATGACAATGACCAAAAGTGGCACATGTGGGGGATGGAATAAGCAATGATATATGACTTTGGGTTATCAATCAACATAATTAAGAGCTTTGTTTGGCATATGAAAAGTGTTATGGGATAGAGTAAAGGATGATGTGCCAATTGGTGCTAGTCTTAGGTTAAGGTAGTGTTGGGTACCCCCATATATGGCATTGCATGTAATGGCCAAAGTTGGGTTATCAGTTGGTTTATGTGCTTATCAACCTCCCTTTAATACTTAGCCTTTATAGATGTACAAGTTGGTTCTTAAGGATCCTATAAGTGGTATTAATGTTATTTTTCAGTAGTCAACGATCAATATTGATGTACGTATTGGTGACCTTTTTGGGGTAGAATATGTATTTTTTATCATTTTTGGCTATTTACTTTTTTTTTTCAACTTTCCAAGATGTACGTGAATGTGAAAAAAAAAAAGAAACAACAAGATGTATTGATGTTATACATTATATAGGGAGAAATTGATTAGAATGGGAGAAGCACCGCCACTAATTAACATAAGTATCTCTTTACTAGGTTTATTTCTAATTATTGAGTGATTGTTTGTGTTGTGATTACCTTCTCTTATTGATTGTATTGGTTTAAGTTAATTGATATTGCTACTTAATAGATATGCCTCCAAGTAGCTAATATAATGATTTTTAATTAGACTTTGGGTTATTAATACTAAATTTTGATTTGTTTGCTTGGTATAACCATGATTTTAAGTTTACTTTAGGTTACTTATATGTGATTATATCCATAAAAGTAAATAATATTATAAAAATAATGAAAAGGGCTTTATAATTTCATTATGGGTACATTTGTTCCTTACATTGTTAGTTAGAGGGAAATATTTTTCCACTTTTGTGACAAGCTATACATGTTTTGATGCTTAAAGATGTTATACCTCTTTATTATTTTGCCATAAATACTCTCTATATTTTTGCTCTTATAGTGATATCTCAACCAATTGATGCTTTCTTAACTATCCTAAATAAGCAATTCAAAATAACTCTTTGTCTATGGCAGATCAAGATGCAAGTTGTGCTTATGTAATTAGATTTAAATAATGCATTGTTAGGGTTTGAAGGGAAATAAGGATTGAAAATTCTATCTCAAAGTCACTTTTATCTATCTAATCAAATTTTGTAGGATATTTTGAAGGAAAAAATGACTACTGCATTATAGTTAAGATTAGAACAATTATGTATCACGAAAAGTCTAACTAATTAAATGCATTCAAAGTAGCAATTGGACTCTTATCATATGACAAATGATACCTCTATTAAAGACCACTTAATTATTTTTAAGGAAATGGTATATAATTTAAAGAATATGAAGGTTAAATATGATGAAAAAAATTAGCTTTGATTTTATTGTATTTATTGTTTTCTTTATATTTAATATTTACAGATATTATTTTATATAATCATGATATTCTTACTTTAAATGATGTATATGATACTTTATTCTTTAAGGAGAAAATTAAATAAATTGTGGCTAGATATGGGGCTTAAGTAAAGAGCCTTGTTGATTGAGATAAGTCATAACAAATGAATTTTGGCGGTGATGGAAGATGTAGATCAAAGTTAAAAAATAGAAACATAACCTACAACTATTGTAATAAAAAAGGCATATCAAAGTTAAATGTTATAATTTGTAAAATAAGAATCAAAAAGTTATTACTAATCCAAAGGAAAAACAAATATGAAACCTCTTGTACAACTAGTGTTATAGAAGCTACTTCTAGTGATGGGAAACTTCTAGTTATTTTTAATGACAACTATAAATCTTGTAAAGACTACATTCTTGGTTTTAGTTACACATTGCATATGTCTTAATCGGAACTAGTTTTCAACATATGAGAATGTTCAAGGGTGCTATGTTGTTGAAAAATAATAAACCTTATAAGATAACCATCATTGGAATAATCAAAATTAAGATATTTGATGATGTTGTCAAGACACTTGGAGATATAAGACATGCTCTAAATCTAAAGTGTAATCTTATCTCTTTTTGCACTTTTGATTGAAATGGGTATAGGTACACTAGTGAAGGGGGAGTCCTAAAGATTAGTAAAGGTGCTCTTATTTTAATGAAAGGATAGGAAAAAAAATTTTGTCAAGTTATATGTGTCTTGTAAGATTCTACAATTATAAGTGATGTGGTTCTCTTTACTCTTTTTTTGTTAGATAAGAATATTACTAAACTATAACATATGTGTTTAAGACATATAAGCAAAAATAGGATAGTTAAACTAAGCAAATTAGGTCTTCTTAATAGATAAAGTACTACCAAATTGGAGTTTTGTGAGCACTAGATTTTTGAAAAGCAGAAGAAAGTTAGTTTAGGCAAAGATATTCATAAAACAAAAGGGATACTTAATTATTTACATTCTAATCTCTAAGGTGCATTCTAATATTTAGTCTAGATATATGTTAATTATCATTAACAACATTTTTAAAAAAATTTAGGTCTTCTTCTTGAAATAAAAAAGTGATGTGTTTACTATACTCAAGTAGTAAAATGCTATGATTAAGAAGCAAATAAAGAAGTAAATAAAGCATCTCCATACTAATAATAGCTTAAAGTTATGTTTTGATGAGTTTTATAAGTTTTGCAAGACAAAAGGAATTATGAAGCATCTAATAATTCCTAATACTTTGTAGTAAAATGGCATTACAAAGCAAATGCATAAGATTTTGATTAAAAAGGTACATTATATGCTTTTTAATTCTAGTTTACCCAAGTCATTTTGGGCTGAGGCTATTATTGCATCGTGTTTTCTTATGAATCACTTTCCCTTGAATGTTATTGATAAAAAAAGTTTTAAAAAGGTAGGATCTAGTACTCTTGCAAACTATTCTCTTTTAAAAATCTTTAGATGTCTTGTATATGCCCACATTAATAATGGGAAGCAATAATTTAGATCTATAAAGTGTATATTTCTTAGTTATAAGCCTACTGTTAAAGGATATAAACTATGGTATTCAAAATTAGTAAAATTATAATTAATATGAATGTACTTTTTGATGAAACTACTATGTTTACTAACTTTCCTTCTAAAGATTCTTATGATACAAGTTGGCAAAATACACCTTGGTCTATCTAAAAGGTGCAAGGACATGTTACTCTCTTCCCACCACCATTATAATATTTCATTACTAAAATAAACTCATAAGAGAAATTAGACTAGCACAGAGGTATATTGAGGCTAACTTGGTTGCCTATACTTTGAATGTAGTTAAAGGTATTGATTTTAGTGAAAAACCTATTATATACATATAAATAGTTAGTTGTAAGGACTTTAGTAAATTGATGATTGCCATGTAGAAAAAGATGGAATTCCTCAATAAAAATGACACATGGGATCTAGTGAAATTACTTAATAATAAGAAAGCTATTTGTTGCAAATGGATGTTTAAAACAAAGGGAAGTACATCAAAAATTAAAGAAACCAAATATAAGACAAGGTTAGTTGCAAAAAGGTTATAGTTATGTTATAGATATACACTTTGCATATGTTATTTCTCTAGTTATAAAGTATAGTTTGTTCTAAACCTTATTTGGCATTATAGCCATATATGATTTTAAACTCAAGTAATTGGATGGGAAGTCAAAATGTTTATATAAAAAACTTAAGGAGGACATCTATATAATATAACCATAGGGGTTTTGCAATTTCAAAAACAGAAGACTGTACGTGTTTTGTTGAAAAAGTCTCTTTAAGGTTTGAAACAGTCACCAAGGATGGCATAAGAGAATTAACTCATTTATGACCATTCATGGTTTTAGAAGATATAGTTATAACAATTATGTCTACTTTAAGACATGTGATGATGGGTTATTTGTGCATTTAGTCTTACATGTTCATGATATATTAATAGCAATCAAGTATAGAGGAGTTATAAGAAAGGTCAAAGTTTAACTCAATAAGGAGTTTAAGATGAAAGATTTAGGGGTAGTTAGAAATACTTGGCATGAATATTTTAAGAAAAGAAAGGTAAAGAAATTGTTTCAAAGTCAAAAAGGGTATATTAAGAAAGTTATTTTCATGTTTAATATGCAAAATGCCAAACTTGTTAATACTCCATTAGCTGCACGTTTCAGACTTTTATTTATTTTGCCTTCTTAATTAGATGATAAGGTTGATTATATGTTATTAGTACTATACTCGAGTATAATGGGATCTCTCATATATACTATGTTTTATGCATATCTAGATTTATCATATGTATACTATGGTTTGTAGATGACAAATATTGGTAAAGGCATTGAAAAACAATTTATTGGATTTCAAATATTTATGTGGTATTACTGATGTTTATTTGTAATTTGGGAGAACTCAAGATGAGATTATTGGATGTGTTGATTTTTGATTTTACTAAAGATCTTGATAAGAGAAGATTAGTACATTTTTACTATTGATAGTTATGCTATTAGTTAAAAAGTTACATTATAAATTAAAATTTCATTGTTTACTACTTAAGCTAATTATATGACTATTATTGAGATTTCTTAAAAAGTTATTTGGTTGAAAGGACTGTTTAGCAAATTCAATGAAGAGTTGCATATTATCATTATTTATTATGATAATCAAAGTGTTATTTTTTTAATTAAAAATTAGATGTTTTGTGAGAGGACAAAGCATATGAATGTGCTGTATTATTTTACGTAGGATGTCATTACTTGTGATGGCATTGTTGTGAGCAAAGTTAGTATCCATAATAATGCAATTGACATGTTAATCAAGTTACTTCCAATTGTCAAATTTGGACATTATTTGGACTTGATTGGTATTTCTTATTAAGTTGTACTCTTTGAAGCTTTTATGGACAAGATTAAGAGTTTTTTGGTCAAAAATTGGAGTTGGTTCTTTACATTGGAATTTATGTCAAGATGAAGATTATTAAAGTTTAAAGACCTAAATTTTGTATGATCCAACTAAGAGAGTGCATGATGCGACAAAATAGAAAATTTTTAAGTATACATATATATTTTGTTAAGGTAAAATAAGTTAAAATAATTTTTTTGTACTTTTTTAAAAAAGTGAATTTTTTCCTCTTTATTTACAAATTTTTTTCTAATATGAGAGTTTTTATATAAATTTTATGTGTTTCCAATTTTATATTCTTTTATTAGCAATTGTGTTATTTCTAGTTATACTTTATTTACGTAATATTATGGGTTCTAAGTTTATTAATTATGACTTTTTATTTGGCACTTTTCAAACTTTTTAACTAAAATTTAAATCTCACAAAGCACAATTTTGTCACTATTTTTCTAGTAATATTATATAAATAAAATGTATCTACAACTTATTTTTTTCATTAAAAACAATGTTTATGGGGCTCAAATTCCAACAACTAGTGGCAAGAGTTCAAACATCAGGTCATTTTATTGGAAGCACAAATTTCTACAAAAATTTGCATTTTGGTCCGAGAATCTCTTGACAACTTTTTTTTGTTTTTGCGCCCAAATGCAACTCAGCGGCATGCCTTCTCGTCGAGGAACGCAAAGCTTTTTAGCAAAGAGACCAAAAATTTTGGTCTTTTTTTATAATGTGATGCTTGCCTTTATTTATAACGGTAATAACTATCCTTTTTTTTTTATGATAATGAATTGCATTGACTTAAAATAAAATAAGCTATTTATATATAACGTAGGGGTCACTGCAGCCTCTTTTTCAAATACTGGATCGTGACATTAAAAGCTATACTCAATAACTAATATTCATAATGGTTCAGCGCCTTCCCCTTCAAAATCCCACCCACAACGCACAACGTATCTTTTGTCTTTTTTTCTCTCGTTTTCTCTCCGACCAGTCTGGCCTGTATTGTTTCGTTTTGTCTTTCCAAGCCTTGAGTTATGTCTTCCACCAAGTGGTGGGTGTGCCCGCCCTTCTTTTCCCTTGTTTTTTCTCTTACATGAAGTGCCGTCTGCCTGCATCTTCCTCCTCCTCCTCCCTCTTCTTTTTCTTGCTTTTTTGTTTTTTAAATGGGCGCTGCCCTTTGTTCAGGAATTTGTAATTCCTTAGACGTAAGATTTTGACATACCCACTGCTTAACCAGGACCATTGTTTTCGTTTAACTCAATTTTTTATGGGCCAAAAGTTACCTTTCTATATATATATATATATATATATATATATATATATATATATATATATATTAATTTTCTTCGTAAAAACAGTCTTGCAATACAAGGAATTAGGCGCCAGTATAGTTTCTTGCTTGTTTGACAAGTAACTTACTTAATTTTCCTGGAGTTGTGCCGATTCATTAGTACAACCGTAGTCCCCTGTTTTTTTTTCTTTCTTTTTTTCTTTATTTTACAAACGCACGGTCACAAAAATGGAGCAATAAGTGGCTGACGAGTTGGAGGCTTCTCTGACAAAATTCCGATTCATCCATGGATGAAAATTCTAGATCAGCAGCCAGGGGTGCTAAACAAATGGTTTCTTGCTACGGCGGCGAATATTGACTGCTGGATCAAGCCTTTTCGTGGCCCAGAAAGGAACAATCATTGGCCGGCGCTCCAAAATATTGACTTGTAGAAAATTCGAATTTTTTATTTTTTCTTTTTATTCTCTTCTTTGAAGTTTGTGAATTAGAGGAAAACAAAATAACTAAATAAGATTAGGCTAAAAATGAGTATAAGAGTATTTTGGTCCCCTTAAGCTATTATAATTACATTTTTGTTCTTAAATCAAACTTTTATTAACAGCTACTTAAAGAAGTTTCCTTTTATTATTATTTTATTTTTTCGTTGTTGTTACCGCACTAATAGTATAGGATTGTTTTTGTAATTTTTAATAATTTGAAAAGTTAATTGCCAAGCTTGAAAATTATATAATCGTTGTTTTCTCTTTTAAAAATGTAAATGCGATAGACGAAGAGTTAAAAATTCTGAAATAAAGGAGGCGATATGCAAATAATTTCTCAATCTTATCAATTATCACCAACTAATTTTATTACACAAACTCCGCATGAATATTCATATGTTATTGAAGCTATATACATCTATTTGTAGTTGCAAAGGATCGTAATAATTTGAAATATGAGGCTTTGTTAAATTAATTAATATGAGTGACTCATGTTATTTAAAGTGTGACCTAAAATAAAAGGGCCTAATATGATGGTTGGTTGGGCATAATGACAATTTAGGTGGGTTTAAAATCTCTTCACTCTCCCTATTAAGAATAGCCGTTACAGGAAGAGGAGTATTTTCCCATTTAAGATAACTGTTACAGAAAGGGAGGATCTTCCTATTTAAGGTAACTGTTATAGGAAAGGAATAATGTGTATATAGGACTTTGAGAAAAGGGAAAAAAAATGTTCAGAAACAAAAGAAGGGAGGATTCTTATCTTCGCTACGGGACATCAGCATAATAGACAACGGTATGTTGATTTCATTATAATTTTATTGCTAGTATTCGTATAAAGAAAAGATCCTGCATTATAGAAATAGGAATTTTATAAAGAGAAATTCTATAAAAGTTTTAATAATTGGTATTAGAGCGGATCTGCGAACACTGCAATTTGTTATCTTTTTATTTTATTTTATTTGTATCGGGCGTATAAAGGTAAAACGGCTGATTGAAAGGAAAAGTGGAAAAGCTGGTCCCGGGACTTTGCACCGACGGAACACCCGGCATTGAAAGGGAAGACACCGGCCCCCTAGGATTCTGCACTGACTGAACGGCCGGCGTTGAAAAGGAAAATGTCGGCCCTGGGACACTGCACCGTCGGAGACACAAATCGAGTGTGAATCCGGTGAAGGCTGTGCTTCTGCGTACCGGCGAGGACCCAAATCGATTTGGTGGGTACGGCAGAACGGGGAAGAGCATTCTTCCGGGTGACACCGGGACCCAGGTTGGTCTCGTGGGTGCGACAGAACAGCCTCCCGGGGAATCACGATTTCGGATGCCGCGGGGACCCAGATCACTCTCGGGGGTACGGCGGAACCCAAGTTGCGGAGGGGTTTCAAGCGAGCCTGAACTTCTGGGTACGCCGAGGACCCAAATCGGAATGGAAGGAACGGGCAGAAAGGCTTCCCGGTAAGCGCCCATTTTCGGGTATGCCCGGTGACCCGGGTCGGTGTGGGTGTGTGCCAGTCGTACCTGTGTCGCTGGATTGTGCGATGCGGGCTTGCCGGTGAGGGGTGGTGCTGCCACTGTGGGATCCTCGGCCGGAGGCAGCATGCGGGCTGTGTCGCCCGCAGTACGGTGGTGCTGCCACCGTGGGTCCCTCGGCCGGAGGCGGCGTGCTAGTAATGCTGCCCACCATGAGGTCTTCGACTGGCGACAGAAAAGGGGACTGGTACTGGAACAGTATGCTTCCATATTGGACAGTGTTAACTCCCACATAATGGAAAAGTTAAATTTTCGTAATTAAAGATTTTTTAAAAGTTTATTGAGATCACATCAACATGAATCAAATATTGAAAGCTTATTAGTCACAAAGTGGCATGGCTTGAAAGAATTTGAATAGTTGATTGCAAACTTCAAATTGTTCATTTTTTGGATGCTAATAAAATGTTTTGAAATGAACAATTGTGGTTATTAATTATGAATTAGGAGATCATCCAAAGATGGATCATTGCTTGTAATTAATGACACTAAAGGGGATTGATTGATATACTGGGTAAACGTGATTGTATATCCAAAGATAACATTCATGTTAACTCTAGTATAATTGATTGATCTATTAAAGTATATCTAAATTAGCATCATTATTGATTAAAGCTATGTATTTAAGGATCACCTAAAGGTGAACTTAAATACATGATTAAAGTTTGTAATGTATCTGAATCCATTTAGGTTTTCTCAAAGCATTAAGGTATAAATTTGGATCATGTTTGCCGCTTCCAGTAATGTATTCGCCTTAGGCAGTTCGATGATCAAATTCAATAGGTTGAACTATGCAGAATGGACTAAGCATATTCAGTTTCATTTAGGTGTTTTGGGCTTGGACTTAGCAGTCATTTCGGATGAAAAGTCTGCAGCCATTACCGGGACCAGTACAGAATCTGATAAGTCTCTTCATGAGGCTTGGGTACAGTCCAATAGGTTAAGTTTGAATTTGATGCAGATGACGATAGCTAAAAATGTAAAGCAATCGATGCCTAAGATGGAAAATGCTAGGGAATTTATGATGAGAATTAAGGAATACTCTCAATCAGATATAACTGATAAATCCATCGTAGGAACCCTAATGAGTGAGCTGACGACCAAGAAATTTGATTGGTCACAGCCCATTCATGATCATGTGACTAGTATGGCTAATCTAGCAGCAAGGTTGAAAACAATGGATATGGATGTGAGTGAATCCTTTTTGGTTCAATTCATTATAAACTCACTGCCTCCTGAATTTGGCCAGTTCCAAGTGAATTATAACACTATTAAAGAGAAATAGAACTTTCAGGAAATTAAGGCCATGTTAGTTCAGGAGGAAGGGAGATTAAAGAAGATGAAAGGTCACTCCATTCACCTCATCGTTCGTAACAATGCTAGTGGTAGTAAGTCTAAACCACATAGAAAAGTAAGAAGAAGGATAAAACCTCTATGAAAGTCACTAGAGGTCAGATCTAAAAGGATCAGAAATGCTTCTTCTGTAAAAGGATTGGTCACTTTAAGAAAGATTGCCCAAAAAGAAAGGCTTGGTTTAAAAAGAAAGGTATGTACTATATATCAGTATGTTTTGAATCAAATATAATTGAAGTGCCCAATAATACTTGGTGGTTAGACTCTGGAGCTACTATTCATGTGTCACATATTATGCAGGGATTCTTTTCAATCTAGCCCATAACAAAAACTGAGAAGTTCCTCTATATGGGAAACAGAATGAAGGCACGAATAGAAGGAATTGGAACATACATATTGATCTTGGACACTAAGTGTCATTTGAATCTAGAAAAGTGTCTCTATGTTCCTGAATGTGCTAAAAAAATTTAGTTTTTGTTGCAAAGTTGGATGAAGTGGGATTTAACCTTAAGATTGGAAACGGTGCATTTTCATTGTATAGACATTCGTACTATTATGGATCTGGTACTTTAATTGATGATTTGTACCATTTTAATCTTGATGTTATGTATGCTGATTCCATATTTCTTGTTGAGCATAGTATAGGTAACAAACGCAATGTACATGATGATAGTTCTGCTTTCTTATGGCATCAAAGATTGGGTTATATATTCAAAGAAAGGATATTGAGGTTGGTGAAAGGTGATGTCCTGCCTTAATTGGATTTTATTGATTAGGATGTATGTGTTGATTGTATAAAAGGGAAACAAACAAGACATACATCAAAGAAACCAGCCATGAGAAGCAGTGAGCCTTTAGAATTGATACACACTGATATTTGTGGCCCATTTGATGTCCTAACATGGGGTGGTGAGAAATATTTCATCACAATTATAGATGACTACTCACGGTATTGTTACTTATATCTACTGCATGAAAAGTCTCAGTCAGTAAACACCCTAGAGGTGTTTATTAATGAAGTGAAAAGGCAGTTAGATAGAAAAGTAAAAGTGATTAAGTCAGACAGGGGTGGTGAATATTATGGAAAATTTAATAAAAATGGACAATGTCCTGGTCCATTTGCAAAACTTCTTGAAAGTCAAGGCATATGTGCACAGTACACAATGCTTGGTACACCACAACAGAATGGTGTATTTGAAAGGTGGAATCGCACACTTATGGATATGGTTAGGAGCATGTTAAGTTACAGTACTGTACCTTTATCCTTGTGGATGCATACATTAAGGACTGCTGCATATCTGCTGAACAGGGTTCCTAGTAAGGCTGTCCCTAAGACTCACGAGTTATGGACAGGAAGGAAACCCAGTTTGAGACACCTCCATATTTGGGGTTGTTTAACAGAAGTAAGGATATATAATCCACATGAAGGAAAGCTTGATGCAAGAACCATTAGTGGTTACTTCATTGGCTATCCTGAAAAGTCGAAAGGGTATAGGTTCTATTGTCCTAACCATAGTACTAGAATAATTGAGTCTAGTAATGCTCGGTTCATTGAAAATGGCCAGTTCAGTGGGAGTGGGGAATTGCGAAAGGTAAATATTAAAGAATTACAAAATGAAAGATCTACAGTGAGTACTCCTACTCAAGTTGGTATCCCCACACTCAGTGTTTCTACTCAAATTGTTGTTCCTTATGTTGCATTACAGTCACGTGACATGCAAGGACAACAAATTGATACTCGAAACATGCAAAGTGAACACATAAAAGATGAACCAAGTGACAATGTTCAATTTACAAATGAACAAGTGATACCACATAAAATGGCATTACAGAGGTCTACAAGATAGAAAAGGCCAGTTGTTTCGAATGATTATGTGGTTTACTCACTTGAGCATGAATCGGAATTGAGCATTGATAAAGATCCAGTCTCATTTAAACAAGCCATGAAATGTAATGATTCTGAAAAGTGGTTCAATGCTATGAAGGAAGAGATGAAATCGATGGGTGTAAACCAAGTCTGGGAACTAGTAGAGTTACCTGAAGGACCAAAACGAGTTGGCTGTAAGTAGGTCTTCAAGACCAAGCGAAACTCGAAAGGTAACATCAAAAGGTATAAGGCCAGACTTGTTGCCAAAGGTTTTACTCAAAAAGATGGTATTGACTATAAGGAGACTTTCTCTCCAGTCTCTAAGAAAGACTCCTTAAGAATTATTATGGCTTTGGTGGCTCATAATGATCTAAAGCTTCACCAAATGGATGTAAAGACCGTCTTTCTAAATGGTGACTTAGAAGAGGAAGTGTATATGGACCAACCTGAAGGTTTCATCACTACCGGACAAGAAAATTTGGTGTGTAAATTAAAGAAATCGATATATGGACTGAAACAAGTCTCCCGATAATGGTATATTAAGTTCAATAATACTGGAAGTTCCTGACTTCTCCCTAGGATCTACTAGTTTGTGATACTTAGAGGGGGAGTGAATCAGTATCACCACAATTTGCAATTCGCAGGTAAGTGAACAACTTCAATCTCTTCTTAAAAGCAAACTCTTTCTCAGACTCGACTAAGGTAGATCTATTGCTACCTACTAATCACAATAGTCCCCAAAGTCACCTTTCAGACACCTTGCCTAATAGACAATACGGATGTTCTTGTTTAGGTCTTCGTTAGGTTATGGGTTGGCTGATACTTTAGCTGCGTTCACAACTCAATTCAAAGCACAGAATGTAAAGCAAATTAAGGACACACGAGATTTACGTGGTTCCGTCAATGTGACGTACATCCACGGTGGTAAGGACTCTCCCTCTACCAAGACTATCCATTATACTTGTAAATACAGGTTACAATAGATGTCTTTAATTCTCTGCTCCTTTCACTATTGCAATTACTAAGCAAGTACAATACAAAGAGTGTCACTTACTGTATCTACCCTTCTCCTATCTTGTCTTGCCTCTATTGAGTTGAAAGGCTGCTCCACTGCCGCTTAAAAGTTCACCGCAACGCTCTCTAACCTCTCTTGAAGAAGTTTGGAAATACGTTGAGTTCAATGTTTCACCGAATTTCTACGTTGTTTCACACAACTCTTGCTTTCACCATCTTACGGTCTCACTCGTCTCCTTGCCCCACGATCCCACTGTCTCACGACTCACCTGTCCGTTTTTCTCTCTTGCTATCCAGCCAGATTTCTCTCTCTTACCGCCAGATTTCTCTCTCTTACCGCCAGATTTCTCTCTCTTACTGCCGGATTTCTCTTTTCCGTTCACCCACTTAGCCGGATTTCCTCCCTTTTCTGCCGGTGGTCTACTTTTCTTCGTCCTGTCGTCCAGCCTTCTTCGCCTGTTCCCGATTTTCTCTCCCGTCGACCAATTTCTCTGTTTTTTCGACCGTCTGTTTCTCTCTCTTCCAACGTCTAGCCGCCAGATCTCTCTCACCCGTTCCCAATCTGGTCTCGTCTCATTCCAGTTCGGATCTGGTCTCCCTCACGACTCACCTTCCTCAACCGCCTATCGGCCGTCTTACGTTCAACGTTCAGCCCCTCTTCGGCCGCCTCCTTCTCTCTCAACGGATTTGCCTTTTTGCTCGATTTTTCGACCGTCGATGGTTGCGTTTTCTTCTCCTTCCCGTCGACGGCTACTCAATTGTTTCGGCCGTCCACCTTTGTTCTTGGTTCAGCCCGGCCATCGACCATCTCTCTCCTTCTTTCTCTCACGACGGTACTGTTCACAACGGCATTGTTCACGATGGTTACTGTTCACTCGACGACACTATTCACTCTCTTCATCCTTGCTCGTGGTGTTTTTCCGCGTAGGGTGTGGTATTCTCTTTGATTGGTCGGTTGTTTAAGTTTTTCTGAATGCTCAATATTGCCGACTCCTTGTTCTTTGTCTTCCAAGACCATTATATACTCTACTCTATCAAACCCTAATAAGGCTTACGTGGTGGATTTACGTTCTTGCCCTTACGTGGCGACTTTACTTTCTTACTCTTCCATGTAGCTTTACTTTCTTGCACACTTAAACCTAGTTGACAACAATTACAACCCATACAAGGCTGTGGGAACAACAAATACCATTACATCATACGATTTTGTAGAGAACATCGTTGATCGGTGTATCTATATGAAGGTCAATGGGAGCAAGTTCATTATATTAGTCCTATATGTCGATGACATTCTTTTGGCTGCTAATGACATAGGTTTGTTACATGATGTAAAGAAATTTCTCTCTGAAACTTTTGAAATGAAAGATATGAATGAGGCATCCTATGTGATAGGAATAGAAATATTCCGTGATAAATCACAAGGATTATTAGGATTGTCTCAGAAAGGCTATATCGATAAAGTATTAAAGAGATTTAAAATGGAAAATTGCTCAACAGGAATAGTTCCAATTCAGAAAGGGGACAAGTTCAGTGAATTGCAATGTCCAAAGAATGATTTGGAACGGAAAGCGATAAAATCAATTCCCTATGCATCACTAGTTGGAAGCCTGATGTATACGCAAACGTGTACTCAGCCAGACATCAATTTCGCAGTTGGAATGTTAGGCTGATACCAAAGTAATCCTGGAATAGATCATTGGAAAGCCGGAAAGAAAGTATTTAGGTACTTACAAGGCACCAAAGATTATATGCTTACTTATAAAAGATCAAGTCATCTTGAAGTAGTAGGCTACTCGGATTCAGATTATGATAGATGTGTAAACTTGAGGAAATCTACATTTGGTTACATGTTTCTGCTGGATGGAAGAGCAGTTTCATGGAAAAGTAGGAAGCAGTCTGTCATTGCTACTTCCATTATGGAGGCTGAATTTGTAACATGCTTTGAGGCTACTGTTCATGCATTATGGTTGCGGAATTTTATCTTAAGGTTTTGTTTGGTCGACAGTATAGAAAAGCCGTTAAGAATTTATAGTGATAATTTCGCAGCTGTTTTCTTCTTTAAGAATGATAGGTATTCTAAAGGTGTGAAACATATAGATTTGAAATACCTATCTGTTAAGGAAGAAGTGCAAAACCATAGAGTGTCCATTGAGAATATTGGCACTGAGTTGATAATAGCGGACCTGTTAACTAAAGGTTTGCCACCAAAAACATTTATTAGACATGTTGATCGAATGGGCATTATGGACATGTCCCCATTCTCTTGAAAGCCAATATTTTAAGATGCTCATATCATTGAGACACTCGTGAATTCAATTAAGGTTATGGTTTTACTTGTGCTTTGTTATCTCTGTTTAGTTGTATACGATTATAATTTGTGAGATAACTAATAGCATATATGGGAATGACAATTTAAAGTTTCAATGTTGCTCAGTAAGGTTATTATGAATTATGATGATTATGTGATACATGGAAGGAATCATGTTGCTAAAAGATGTGTGACCGCCATGATCCAATCATTTTAATTCAATCAAGTATTGTGATTTGATGATCTTTAAGGATTGTGCGCACTTATTTGTTATTGATTTATCAAGTCATAACATGAGCCAAGTGGGAGATTGTTAAATTAATTAACATGAGTGGCCCATGTTATTTAAAGTGTGACCTAAAATAAAAGGGTCTAATATGATGGTCGGTTAGGCATAATAGCAATTTGGGTCATTGGGTTTAAAATCCCTCCACTCTCCCTATTAAGAATAACCGTTACAAGAAGAGGAGTATTTTCCCATTTAAAATAACTGAGAGAATCTTCCTATTTAAGGTAACAGTTACATGAAAAGAATAATATGTATATATACTATTACGGACTTTTTCTGTTCTCAACCATCAGAGAGAAAACATAAAGAAAAGAAAGGAAAGAGTAGGAGAAAAGGGAAAAAAAAATGTTCAGGAACAAAAGAAGGGAGGATTCTCATCTTTGTTACGAGACATCAGCATAATAGACAACAGTATGTTGATTTCATTACAGTTTTATTGCTAGTATTCGTATAAAAAAAAGATCTTGCATTATAAAACTAGGAATTTCATAAAGAGAAATTCTAAAAAAATCCTAACAAGCTTGTCATGTTCTTATATAGTTTTAATAAATAGCTTTCATTTTTAACATTATTTTTTGGGGGGGTCAAATATTGGTTATTTCATTTTAAAGGAATCTTGTGGACTTCTTTTTTTTTTTTTT
>CM038607.1:7285127-7300027 GCA_021533255.1 Ceriops tagal
TTTTTTTTTTTTTTACATTTAAAAAATTTTTAGTAGAAACAATAAAAAAATTACTCATATTTTCATATTATTATTGGTGATTGAAGCATTAGGACTATTTACATATACTAGTATAAGATTTTATGTTATATGAGATTGATGTAGAAGTTAAGAACAATTTACTACCATAACATTGGAGAAACCATATCTAACTGCATCATATAATAAAACAAATACAATATATATATATAAAAGGTTAATTGAGGAAAAAAACATCATGAAAGCAAGTAAAAGAGTTTCGCACAATGAATTAATTTTTAATATTCACACCCAACTATGTTATCGTATAAGAAATCGCTGCATTTCCAGGCCAACATTTCTCAATCTTACGCATGCTTCTTCTTCTTCTTCTTCTTCTTCTTCTCCTCGTTGTCTTCATGGCTGCGAAATGCAAACCTCCTCATTGTCATCTTGTTCACTGAGGCAGAGCACCAAGCCAAAACAATCCCAAAAGATAACAATGTTCTTTTTATATGTTAAGTAAAGAATGATTGTAAATGGAATCCCTTTTAAGTTAAGTTTATATACAGAGAGAGAAATTCAGAGGAGTTCGCATTCTAAAATTTGTAACCAAACAAACAAAAAAAATTATATAAAATGCTAAAATTAACGCTCTCTTCAAGGTGGCTTCTTTAAGGTAAATTTGTTCGGCTGCTCTATTGCTTCAATGTGAACCTTTTTAAGAATTGATATTCTTGAACGAACCAAAATCAAAAGGCAATATTATTGGGACAAGCTTTGCCTTTAACTACATTCAAGCAAAAAGATTAACATGAAGAGTCTACACTTCTAGTGTTTCTGTCTTCGGAGACCTTTAAACCCTTCTATAGACTAAGAAACCACTCAACTCTTAGTCTTCCACAAAACAATGTTAATTATATCTTTGCATAAAAACTGAATGCTATAGTAAATTGAGAAAACATGCAGCCATTGTAGCAAAGATATAGTTAATTTGTATGAGTTGATATTACAATCTTTTTTGTATTCTAAAACTGCAAGGTGAAGGCAATTAATTTATCTTTATCATTTTACTTTTATGTATTTAAATAAAATAAATTAATTGCCTTTACCCTGGAGTTTTAGAATCCAAAAAATTTTAGTATCAACTCATACAAATTATGATTGAATTAAATTACTTTCAAGCATATACACATATTGAAGATTATAGATAGATATTGAATGCTAAAATGAGTTACAAAAAAAAAAAGAAGAAAAAGTATGTCACGTAGCACACTTGTGCATAAAATTAGATATATTATATAGATTATATTCTAATAATTATCTTCTTAACAATGATTGTTGAACAAACTTTAGTGTTGGGAATATATCCTCAATAATAACTAGCTTGAGGATGACGCTAAAATCGATGGAGGCTGGGGTAATGTCTTGACATGTGATTTAAAACATAGAGAGGAAAATGACTTCACAACCAAGAAAACAATAATCAGAGCTAGTAGCAAAGGAAACGATTAAAGTAGTTCTTTATATGAGACAAGAGAACCACATGAATTTTAATTTTTCTTTTGGAGTATGCATAGCTTAATTAAGTAAGAAATATGTTTCGTTATTTATTAAAAATTTTCTTTTACTTTGGAACCTTTGATTATAAATCTCTAGTAATCCTAACATTAATAATGTTCAAATCACATAGTTTTTTTTTTTTTACGAAAAAGAAAAATTTAAAACGGAAAATATGTGAGGTATAGCATGTACATGCATTCGCATGGTGGCGGATAAATATCACTTAATTGCAGCTTCCATATATATACATACATATATAAAACAATCGGGTTCAATATTTAAAAGCTACATCCCACGTTAAGCTGGTCAAACGAAGGACTCTGTGTGCTTGAATATGGATTCTATTTTACAATACCCTCGTCTCCTTTCGGAAGTTTTTTGAGTCGGAATACACCAGGGAAGGGTGGAAACTTGCAGGATATAACAAAAGTACTCAATTGCGATACAACCCAAGATTAACTATGCGTCACAGAGTTGAAGAAAAAACAAAAAAAAGGATAATAATAACATAAAAGTCTTCATTTCCATGTAAGGTCGCATTGACTTTGACGGAGCTCAGAGTAAAATTTTATTGCCATTGATTTTTAGCCTATTATCACAATCATTACCTTATTTTCCAAAAAAAAAAAGAAAAAAGTCTGATGTCCCCTGTTTTCTCCCAAGGCTTGGAGTATTTTGACAACAGAAATCGAATTCAGATCGGACCATTACTTGTTACTACAAAACCATTACTTTCTTCCAAATATACAGCTCTCCTCCTTTTCTTGACGTAGATTCCGTCACACCATGCACTATTTCTAGAACAACTAAAACAGGGACTATTGAAGCAAAACTAAAAGCCAGCTCCCCCAACTACGACTTCTGTTTTTGGGGAGTCGAATGCGCTGAGTTGCGAATATTCTTGGTCTTTGCTTTTTACCATCTGGCCCGTAGCTTTTCATTTCGAATACCGGAAGTCGAAAGCGGAACCGGAAGCAGCAACTTTGGTTTGCTGGGAAAAAAGAAAAATCAAAGAGAGAGTGATGTGTCCTACGTCGGTTTTGAGGGGTTTTTGGGCTGTTTATCCTTTATTCTTGAATTAGTTTTTATGGTAGAATTAGAGTTCAATGTAATATCAGAGCCAAACCTCAAATGGTCAAATATTTCGGTGACGCATGTAGAAAGGTTTCCTGTTACTGTACCGATCCTTGAAGCAGCACAGGTACCAAAGATGTGTCCCACGTCGGTTCTTAGGGATCTTTAAGCCATTTATAAGGGTTCGGTCAACCTGCATTCTTGGTGGAGTTAGTTTCCTGTCACTGTACCGATCCTCGACTGAAGCAGCACAGGTACCAAAGATGTGTCCCACGTTAAGCCATTTATAAGGGTTCGGTCAACCTGCATTCTCGGCGGAGTTAGGTTTCAATCTCTTATAAGAGAGAGAGGCCCCCACTTCTCGAGATCTATAATAAGCATGCCACAAATCCTTGTAAACATGTTGAATTATCAAATATCTAGATCAACCGCTTAAAACCAACTTCCAGAAAGTTAACATCTTTTGCATTCGGGGACACCCATCCGTTCAGTTTTTCTTGTTCTGTGAGATGGAAGTTGCCAACCATCTAGGCTCAGCGGCTCCGGCTCCGGCTCCGGTTCGGGTTCTCGGTCACGCCCCGAGTGGCACGCTGGGACGGCACTTGGCTCGGCGGCTGGTGGAGATCGGCGTCAGGGATGTGTTCTCTGTGCCTGGAGACTTCAACTTGACCCTGTTGGACCATTTGATAGCAGAGCCAGAGCTGAACATGATCGGTTGCTGCAACGAGCTGAACGCAGGCTACGCCGCCGATGGGTATGCACGAGCCAGGGGCGTGGGGGCCTGTGTTGTGACTTTCACTGTTGGCGGCCTCAGTGTGATCAACGCTACTGCGGGTGCTTATAGCGAGAATCTGCCTGTGATCTGCATAGTTGGTGGGCCCAATTCCAATGACTACGGAACTAATAGGATTTTGCATCACACTATCGGGTTGCCTGATTTTACGCAGGAGCTTAGGTGCTTTCAGACTGTCACGTGCATCCGAGTGAGTTTTTAGTTTTACATATATGATGACAGGTGTTTCTCTTTCATAGCAAATGCCTTGTGGACTATGTGAATCTACAAGCATTTGAGGATATGGTTTTAGGATGATCAAATACCTGATGTTGTGTTACAGTTTAGATAAACGGAAGACAGTGTGCATTTATTTGGACATTATTGAGCCAATACATCTGCCTACATGTATTTTTTATGCGGTACGCACTTTAGAGGAATCGGACAAGTGTTGGGGAAACTGGGTGGGTCCAAATAGCATTACTCATGGTTTATGTGCCCTGAGACCTTTTCTGAACCACTTCACCCTGCACCCTGTCTGGATGCAAATCAGTCTTGGGTAGTTGCTTATTTACGTGACCATATGTTTGTGTATTGTATGTTGGTCGTTTTCTGGTTTGTTGAAGGGATTGTTTTAGCATTTTATATCATGTAATGATTGACAGTGGCTATTGAGCAGGCAGTGGTAAATAACTTGGATGATGCACACGAGCAGATTGATACAGCTATTTCCACTGCCTTGAAGGAAAGCAAGCCAGCTTATATCAGTATAAGCTGCAATTTGCCAGGAATTCCCCATCCAACTTTCACTAGGGATCCTCTGCCATTCTTCCTCGCACCTAAGTATGACTATTTTTCTTGTTATCAATTTCATTCTGTTGTGCTAAACAGGCAAAACAGTAGAGATTTCACTGTCTCTTGCCTAATTTTGTGTCTGTCCTGAAATACCAATTCATACACATTCTTAAAACTAAATGTGGTTACAATTTACTTTCATGTAGGGTAAGCAATCATTTGGGACTTGAAGCAGCTGTTGAAGCAACTGCCGAATTTTTGAACAAAGCAGTGAAGCCTGTCATTGTGGGGGGACCTAAGTTAAGAGTAGGAAAGGCACAGAAGGCGTTCATGGAACTTGCAGAAGCCAGTGGATATCCACTAGCTATTATGCCCTCAGGTAAAGGGCTAGTGCCAGAGCACCATCCTCAGTTCATAGGGACTTACTGGGGTGCTGTTAGCACTAGCTTTTGTGGAGAGATGGTAGAGTCTGCTGATGCCTACATCTTTGTTGGTCCTATCTTCAATGATAACAGCTCTGTTGGATATTCTTTGCTGTTTAAGAAGGAGAAATCCATTGTAGTGCAGCCTAATCGTGTGACCATTGGCAACGGCCCATCCTTTGGCTGGGTTTTCATGGCCGAATTCTTAAGTGCATTGGCAAAGAAGGTCAAGAAAAACAACACAGGTCTGGAGAATTACAGACGTATCTATGTCCCCCCAGGCAAACCTCTCGAGTCCGAGAAAGATGAGCCTCTTAGGGTCAATGTACTCTTCAAGCACATTCAGGTAATGCACAATAGGTGCAAGATACATCAACTTGCTATTTGTAGTAGAGGTCTTTGAAGTGCATTTTTCAGCATGTAATTGCTAGTTCTCCCACTAATCTTTGCCAAGAAGTTGTGCCAAGTTGCTATCATATTCTGTTCATAAATAATAAAGGTCCAAATAAATGTGTTCCTTGTTGGTCTCCATTTTTACTTTTGCTCCCTTACATGGGAAAATGGGAGGTGTTTGTAATGTTAGTCCTTGCTACATTTTCTTTGCCAAGAATTTGTGCTAAGGATAAAAGTTCCATGTAATTGTGTACCTTGTTCGTCTCCATTTTTTCTTTTAGACCGTTGCACGTAAAATGGGAAGTGTTTGTGATGTTAGCCCTTGTTATGTTTCCTTTACCTTCATAAAATGCAAGAGGCAGTTGCCTCATCAAAATTGGAAGAAGATGCAATTTTATTTTGTGTTTGCTCAGCATCTGTCTTTTATTTGTCCCTTCTGTCAATTGATTGTTCTTGATAAAAAACAGGAAATGTTAGGTGGAGACACTGCAGTAATTGCTGAAACTGGAGACTCCTGGTTTAACTGTCAGAAACTGCGCCTTCCTGAAAATTGTGGGTATGTCATCCTTAATGTGTGCAATGGCAACATTAGTTTCAATGAAAATTCTGTGTGTCAAAAACAGAGCACAATTAACCAACAAATTTTCAGGTATGAGTTTCAGATGCAGTATGGATCTATTGGCTGGTCAGTTGGTGCCACTCTTGGATATTCTCAGGCTGCCAAAGATAAGCGTGTGATAGCTTGCATTGGTGATGGCAGTTTCCAGGTGAGTTCCATGGCTTGTTTTCTAGTAATAAGAACCTCTGTTATGACATAACATCAAAGATATAAAATGTTTCCAGGCGCATTTTTAATTGCTATTAATGGACATAACTTGTAATTTTACATAGTTCACAAGGTTCAAAGGTTGCAATATCAGGTAGAAGTAGGGAATTTTAAGTGGCAAGGCGCGGTGAAAATTCTTGTCTTTATACAGGTAACAGCTCAGGACATTTCAACAATGATCCGGTGTGGGCAAAGAAGCATTATATTTCTCATCAACAATGGAGGTTATACAATTGAAGTTGAGATCCATGATGGCCCCTACAATGTGATCAAGAACTGGAATTACTGTGGTCTTGTTAATGCCATCCACAATGGTGAAGGCAAATGCTGGACCGCAAAGGTTAGCTAACTGGAAAATTTAATATCAAAAACATAAACCCAAGAGACTGCAATCATAATTTTTTTCTTTCTGCCTTCCTTCCGGGGGCATGCATCTGTTTCCTATTTATCCATTGTCCCTGCAATTGTAATGCTAATCTCTTTTATGTATTTGATTCCAAACCAAAGGTGCGCAGAGAGGATGAATTGATAGCAGCAATTGCAACAGCAACAGGAGAGCAAAAGGATTCCGTGTGCTTCATTGAAGTCCTTGTGCATAGGGACGACACAAGCAAAGAGCTGCTGGAATGGGGATCACGAGTTTCCTCTGCAAACAGCCGTCCTCCCAATCCTCAGTAATGCTTCTCTGTTCCCCGATCCCATGGGTCCTCGTTAGAACCAGAAATAAGAAGCCTGCTTCCAGGGTCTCCTGCTTGTACAATATTCCCCATCAATCCTGCTGATTAACTTTTGTTCACTTAACAACTTTTTGGTTGTGGATTATCATGCGGTGTATTCGATTTTGTGAAACTTTACTCTGAATGGACAGCATACCAAATGAATAAAATATGGGATTCTATGCATGGTGTAGGAAAGACTGACCTCGATCCCGACGCCTGATTTTGTTTATTTATTTATTTTTAACAAAGACCCCAGCATGATCCCTGATTACGGCAACCTATGTTGGAATGGTAATCATACTTTCAAGCTGTTCATCTCCACCATCAACTTGCGCAAGCAAGACGCAGATAACAAAAGCCACGAATGAAATTAGCCCAACGTCATTGAAAGCAGCTTATATTTGCTTTGATACCAATATTGACTTATGAGCCCGGGTATTCACTTACAACGGATTGATTAATTTGACCCAATTGCTCTCAAAGAAAAAAAAAAAGCCATACAACTAGAAAATTAAAAAACATAAGTCATGTAAATAGTAAAACAAAGAAAATAAAATATTAAAGATTATTTTCACATTTTATGATATTTAAGTTGTGAAAATTGGATAAATTTTCAATCTGATTTCAGTCTAACCATGAGTTGATCATGTTACCATGGAGGTTAGTGATTAAACTTCAATATCTTGGATTGTAGGATGAACCTCGGTTGAGGTATTTTACTTTTAACGGTAAATTTTCATATGAAAGTTATACCTTTAATATTTAATATTGGTATTGGTGTCTAGCTTGATTGCATGTTTCTTGTTGGTAATATGCATGTTTTAAGTTCTATTTTTCAAGAAAAAAAGAAACAGAGAACTAAAATTGGTTTAGGGCAACTCTGTGTACGAGGGGTTTCTAGGTCTAAAAGTTTACGTTAATAAAGTCCATGTGTACTAGGATATGTTCACAAAATTTGGAGACCCATTTGCTCCTTTCACCTCTCTTATATATAGTTTTGTGAATTAAAACCTGTTAATGGCAACTTCGTGTGCAATGGGTTTTGATTTTATATCCTTTGTTATATTATCATTAGTTTTCGTTGAATGCATGGTAAAATTAATGTATATGTGTAGTTGTATTGGTATGTCTTGGCAAGTAGCATTGCTATGAATAGTTTGGATATAAACGGAGGAAATTGAGAAATTTGGCCCCTTATAATTCATTACAATCCTAGGAGAGGAATGTAACGAAAACTTTATACCATGTCATGTTTTAAATTTGAAAGTGAATATATTACTCATCATAAGGAGAACGAGAGATTTGTTGAGTCTTCAAAAAACTAATGTTAGATATTACTTGTGTATGGTGCTAAGAAATATAAGAATCAATTTTATTGAAGGGTTTGAGAAATAGTTTACTTGTCAAATGATGTAGTTTGCCTATAAATATATTTTAGAGGTATATTCATGATTGAGCTATTAAATCTTTGCTAAATGCTTCCGTAATAGTTTTAATAAATAGTGGGAAATATAAGTTGATTGATGCCAATTTAGATCTCTATTTAAATAATAAATATGAGTTACAAGTTAATGTTTTTCAAAAAACTATGAGCACACATAAACCATGATATTTAATAATTGCATTTGATAAATTTATTACATTGAATATTATATGTACTTGAAAACAAGTACTTAGAAGTTGCTAAAATCTTCTTATATAGGGTTTAACTCATCCAACGAGAGCTTAATACTTCTATGTGACTTAAGAAATGTGAGCATGTTAGTGAATAGAAGGACAAGACCAATTAATAAGATTACGATAAGTACTACTAAATGCTTTTGAATACATTAAGCTAATAAAAAAATTGACCTATAATCTACCTTTTATTTGTGTTTAGGTTGCTCAATCATTATTATTCATTAGATTCCATCCTAAGTGAATGGTAGATTTTGAATAATGAATTATACTAGCAAACACAGGTTTTCCAAATAAGAAAAATTCATGTCATCAAAGTGAACGAAGCCCCAAACAAGTGGACCGGTAGATTGACTAAATTAAAGAACCAAAAAACCTAATCCACTCCTCCTCAACCCATCAAAGGACTATGAAGTAGTCCATCTAAGAATTAGCCCTTAGAACTGACATCGGACTCTACAAAATTTATATAAGAACTAAAGGTCAAGTGTATCATATTCCATTTTAGAGGCAGCTTTCCCTCTAAGCGGAATTCGTTCTCCACAACACCAACAATTGCACAGGATGGCGAGCTCCAGCAAGCATAAATGCTGAGATCCGGATTCAGGAAAGCTCCATTGCCAAGAACCTGATAACATGAACAAAATTATAGATTTCCTTGACTGCATTCATAACTCTGTCAAAATCCTGAGTGTAGTATACTTGCAAAAGTAATTACTTCAAGCTTTTGGGTCGTATGGGCAAGCCCAGATCCCCCACAGCACCCACACACATCAAAGGGGTAAGACATCTTCTGAATTTCTAATAGAGTTAATCCAAAATTGCTGTTCTTAATGCTTCCAAAGACATAGGTTAAAGTCGACACTAACTAATTTTTAGCCCAAACACGATGGTTGAATTCTTTGATAAATATCTAATGCCCACCGGATGCCTATCACACTGAAAGCTTAAGTTACAAAATAAAGTTGCAAGAAAAAAACCATGTCAGCTTGAAGAATGCCTAAAACTAGCTTCAAAGACAAAAAAGAGAAGGAGAGGTTTAGTTTACCTTGCAAGAAAGCCCTCCAGCATGTAATCTTGCAGCGACTGCAGATGCCCATTTTCCCTATGCAGCAGTCAAGGCTTTTGGATTGGTATCCGTCTTACCATCAACAAGGGATTCAGCGAGCTTTGAAACGGCAAATATGCTAGCATTTGGTCTGCATCACCAAGACCTTTACTTTGAAACCACGGTTGGAGCATGCCGTTCTGGAAAAAAACCAAATCTGCTAGATTGTCAACATCCACTTATCAGAGTCCAAAAGGGCATTGCACAACCATCTAAACAGAGAAGGCACAGTCATTTCCATTGCAAGTTCAGCAATTCGAAAGAAAATCATTTCAAATGGTAGGTCACGACCAACACTACACTTATAATCAATCGCAATCATTGCACATAATACAGAAGCAAATACTTGCATAGGCTCACAAAATGCAGCAACCACAGCAATATCTGAGCCCCAATTTATGGTATTCTTCATATTTTCATGGCTATCTTAGTCAATAAGCAGTAGATATCTTTCTTCATTATAATGGTAGGCGAACATTTACGACTTGTGACAGATGTTCATATGCCCTAGTTCAATTTTTCTTGTTCCCTGGTAATGAAAAATGATTCAATTATCACTTCATATCCTTTCACCTTAGTTGCTCAAAACAAATCCAAAATTATTGGGAATACGTACCCTTGCATCTGGACTTGGGAGTGGATTCAAGAACAGCATGAAGATCATCATTGCTAGTACAAACCAAAATCGGCCCTTCAAAATCAAGCGGCACGGAGTCCCCTCTCTTCACCAACAATTCTTGGCCACTAACCATTTCTTGCAACGCCCTTCCCACTTGTCCGCCATTGATAATCACCGCCGGAACAACCGTGGCGGCCGTTGGAGTAGTTGTGGCACTGGGGGCAGCTGCGGCCAATACAGAAAGTTGTTCCGGGATCTTTGGATTGTTGAAATGAAGGTGAGTTCTGAAGTGGGTTTGGGGAGAGAGATGACGCAGAGAGAGTAATTAGTGGGATTGACGCCATTGGATTGAGAGAAATGATGAGGATTAATATCATCAGTGTTGGTTAAACAAAATTCAACCAGATCAGGAGTATTATAATTGCGCTGACTTCGACTACTGATAGAGTAAAAACAAAAAAAAAGGTTGAAAACACTTGTCAATAACCAAAAAGTGTGGGAAAAACTTAAAAAAAGCATTGCTTTTGCTACGAAAAGCAAGTGAGTGGCAGAATTTGCTAGAGAAAACGTTCGGGAGGACGTACGGCGAGATCATGAGTGTGCACTTTTAATAATTAAAATATAATTTGTGTAAAATAGAATATATTATATTTATTTGAAAATGTATTACGTTGTCAAAAAGGTATACTGTGTTGTTTTAAAAATATATTATTTTTTCAATTATAAAGAACATCCGACAAACCATGCATTTGTGGTACTCTGGCGTGATAAATATTGTCGACAGCGTAACTGATACCAACAAGCCAAGTACTTCCTTCTGCAAACAATCTCGTTTTTGGTCCAGTGAAAAGTACTTGTCTTTACTTCCTCTTTTCTTTGTTTTTTTTTTTTTTGGGGGTGTGTGAAGTACTTTCTTCTCGTTTTACCATGCATTTGTGTTGTTCGCCTAGTTACACTTGAACGTCAATTTGCCTCCTAGATATTGAACATTTTATTAACATTGGCCTATTATAATGATTAATTACAGTTAATTATTATACACAAATAGATGTGTTAATTATAACTAATTAACTATTATGATAGACTAGCATGTATTTTGTATGTTTTATCATAAAAAATAACAGTAATACAATTTGCCTCAAGCAGGGGTATCAACTAGAATAGTTTTAAGATTTGCAAGAAAAAACTTCAAAACAAATGAAAACTAACTGAACAAAAAGAAAAATAAAACATAAAAAACCTCCTTGACATTACTTCCTGGGAAGGAGCACAATGCTAGGCAGGAAGGTTGACGTGGTAGTACCTTCATCCCACTCAAAATCATTCCACCAACTTTCCTCGGTGTTAATGACAACTTTACAATCCTTCGTACCGTTGGAGTTCAATGGAAGCTTCTTAAAGTTTGGGCAATGCTTGACGGGAATTCTCCTCAGGGATGAAAATGGCAAAGCTTCACATTCCATAATATGAGAAATTCGAGTTTACTAAATAGGTTTCGATTTTTTTCCACATCTCGAACTTCATGCAATTGTCAACACTAATTGTTATTTCAATTTGTGGACATGTGAAGACTTGCAGAAATTTCAAATTTGGAGAAAGAATTAGCCATGTCAAGGGCACCAAACTGCTTCAACAAAGTTTGTTCCATGAAGGCTGTTGAAACTCTGTCCCTTGTGTTTCTGCTCCCAATTTTACCCACCTAAAAAGTGAGTCAACTTAATGCTATGCAATATGCAAAAAAAAAAAAAAATAATAATAAAATAAGTATAAGTCAACCAACCATAGAACAGTATATAAATAGGTCTATTATATAAATCTTGGTATTTTATTTGTATAAGAAACTAAACTCTAAAACCCTGTAGATGTTATGATGAGGCAGGTAAAGGGATAAGGAGTGTAGTTGCTAACCATAGATTCACTAGGTTAAAGGGCTAGTTATTTGTTGGAATGAGTTAATTTTTCAACTATAAAATAAATTACTAGTAGGTTGATTCATGGCAGTGATTGGTTGATTGGTATTGGTAGAAAAAATTGTAGTGTTAGTAAATATATATGCATTGAATTGTCATTCTAAATAATAAGGTTTTTTAAAAGATATGAAAGGGTTAAAAAATAAATTTTGTAGGATTAGAGTACATAGGTGGCAATTTTAATACAATATTGTCAAAGGATTAAAGAGTGAGATCTATTGATAACAAGTAGATAATCTAAAACTTAAGCAATTTTGTGGATGACATGGAATTTGTAAACCTATCTATACAAAATTGTAGATATACCTGGAGCAATTTGCATGAGATATCGTCGATGAGTCGGGTTGACAAATTCTTAATGGAAGTTAAATGATTGTAGGTTGTAACAAATCCAACACAATGGGGTGTATAATGCTCTTTTTCCAACCATTTAAGCATCTATTTAAGAACCTAAAATCATGATTAGAGGCCTACTCTTTTTCGGTAATTTAACTATTAGATAAACGATAAAAAGTTACAAAAGGATATGGAGGTTATGTAGTGTCAAACTATGATTCTTACTCATCCAAGATACATTTTAGAACACAAAAATACAGGTTATGAAAATTTTTTTTCAGTTTTGGTGTAAGCAAGAAAGATCAAATTGCCAAAAAAAAAGTATGAGAAATAGAATTAAAAATCAAGCAATTAATTCTTAAGTAAGAAACATAATGACTATCAAAGATAGTGCAAGCAAATTTATTGAGGGCCTAAGAAGACTATTGGATTGTTATGAAAAAAAGATGAATAAGAATAGTATTAGAAATATCAACTTTGATAGTTGAAAGAAGGTGACAGAAATTCAAAATTTTTTCACATGTAACATTTTTTATATTGTGCCTCAAGCATTTTGATCTAATATGCATTATTTGCATTCTCCACCATTTATAGTCACTTTGACAATAATCTTGTATTAGTTTCTCTTAGATTATTAACCCCTAGCCCCACTCATTTTTTCTTTATCAACATATGAGGCTCTAGCAAACTTAATGTATTCATTAATTGCCATCTTCCTCTCTTTAAAAAAAGGATATCAAAATCTTTTTGAGTTGTTCTTCTACACTTTTTGACATTTTAAATTGAAGGGTGTGCTCGCCCTTCTTTTCCCTCGTTTTTTTTTCTTACATGAAGTGCCGCCTGCCTGCATCTTCCTCCTCCTCCTTCCTCTTCTTTTTCTTGCTTTTTTGTTTTTTAAATGGGCGCTTCCCTTTGTTCAGGAATTTGTAATTCCTTAGACGCAAGATTTTGACGTACCCACTGCTTAACCAAGACCATTTTTTTCGTTTAACTCAATTTTTTATGGGCCGAAAGTTACCTTTCTACATATATATATATATATATTAATTTTCTTCGTAAAAACAGTCTTGCAATACAAGGAATTAGGCGCCAATATAGTTTCTTGCTTGTTTGACAAGTAACTTACTTAATTTTCCTGGAGTTGTGCCGATTCATTAGTACAACAGTAGTCCCCTGTTTTTTTCCTTTTTTCTTTCTTTCTTTATTTTACAAACGGACGGTCACAAAAATGGAGCAATAAGTGGATGACGAGTTCGAGGCTTCTCTGACAAAATTCCGATTCATCTATGGATGAAAATTCTAGATCAGCAGCCAGTGGTGCTAAACAAATAGTTTCTTGCTACGGCGGCGAATATTGACTGCTGAATCAAGCCTTTTCGTGGCCGAGAAGGGGGACAATCATTGGCCGGCGCTCCAAATATTGACTTCTAAAAAATTCGAATTTTTTATTTTTTCTTTTTGATTCTCTTCTTTGAAGTTTGTGAATTAGAGGAAAACAAAATAACTAAATAAGATTAGGTTAAAAATGAGTATAAGAGTATTTTGGTCCCCTTAAGCTATTATAATTACATTTTTGTTATTAAATCAAACTTTTATTAACAGCTACTTAAAGACGTTTCTTTTTTTTTTGGTTGTTACCGCACTAATAGTATAGGATTGTTTTTGTAATTTTTAATAATTTGAAATGTGTTTTGTAATTAAGAAATAGTTTAGTATACTAAGTGGAAATTTCCCATGTTTATAATGAATTAAATTTGTGTGAACAACATGAGTTGACTGCTCTCAATATTTTTCAAGCTATTATTAAATGAGATAAACTAATAATAACACTTAAAAAGTAATATAATAGCAATAGAAAGAGTGAACTAATCAAATCTAATTTAGTTCTATAAACAAATAAAATTGAAAGTAGAAGAATTAATATACTACTCTTATGTTAACTTTATATTATTTTCTATGGGTTACCATGTAGTGGTATTTTTATTAAAATGTTGTTTCTTATTTATGGCCAGATTCTCAAGCATGACAAAAATATGCATATCCAATAACTTCAAGAAAAATTATTAAAAAATTGTTCCTAAGTATTGAAATTCAACACATGAATTGCTGAATGAATCTTTTGACTATTGAGATTTATTATGTAGGTTTGTTGTAACTAATATTATTAATTTATATCTATATCCTCACCATTGAAATTTTTGTAAAATGTTTTAGATATTTTGAAACTCTTTAATGATGTTAAATACAGGAGACAAAGCGTATTAAAGTCAATTGCCAAGCTTGAAAATTATATAATCGTTGTTTTCTCGTTTAACAATGTAAATGTGATAGACGAAGAGTTATAAAATTCTGAAAGAAAGGAGGCGATATGCAAATAATTTCTCAATCTTATCAATTATCACCAACTAATTTTATTACACAAACACCGCATGAATATTCATATGTTATTGAAGTTATATACATCTATTTGTAGTTGCAAAGGATCGTAATAATTTGAAATATGAGGTTTGTCATGTTCTTATACAGTTTTAATAAATAGCTTTCATTTTTAACATTATTTTTTTTTTGGGGGTCAAATATTGGTTATTTCATTTTAAATGAATCTTGTGGACTTCTTTTTTTTTTTTTT